>BQMF02000710.1:0-102852 GCA_027922465.2 Turritopsis dohrnii | reverse complement strand
TTTCCACGAAAAAAACTATTTATCATGGAGGTAAGATTAAAAAAACACAGTTTTTATGATATAGGTTCTTTTTAGTGCTCTTAATATGAGATTTTAGTGCATTATAGATATTTAAATAGTTTAGATATATATATATAAATAACACCCTTTTGTTTTTAAAAAAGCACACACCACCCACATCCCTTGTTTTGTCTTATAGGAACGAACGTATACATACATTGCTGCGACTACAATGACTATTATGACTGTAAATGACTGACAGAGACCTTCACCATCTATTATGCCTTTTACATAGCTAGCTGCAGAATTTGTGCTAAGTAGTTGAACAACCACATTTTCTTTGATGTAGAGGTGCCTGCTCTCCCCCTTATTACCGCTATGTGCCGCTTACCGCTAACTTTGAGTCCGATGGTTTATTTCCTTCATTTAAAGACAACAAATCAAACCAAACTAATTATAATCTAAAAGTATATTCATTCAGCCATTGTCATGGAAAGTTTCAAAGTGAATTGCCAACTACACTGTCAGTAATACTGATTAATAGAGTAAAATGTAACACCGGGTCGCGATCATTGTGAAAAAAATATTAAAAATGGCTTCCTCGAAAAATAAATGCTTCAAAATTCAGAGTCGTAAATAACGGAGCACATCAATTCCTTGTTATTTCTCTGCTGTCTTGAATGCTACCAACATCTGAGATTTTATCCACACAAACAGTTTTCTTGTATATTGTATACGCGAGGAAATCATCTTAAGTTTACAGCAAGGTAATTCTGTAACCACATGTCCTTTCTCCGCTATAGCGACAAAATTTGTTCTTGTTAGCACTGATTTCAGCTTGATTATTCAAACAGTTAATTTGTTTTTGCAGACATTCAATTAGCGTGAAATCCCACGTTGATAATATCACCCATAGATTTATCGTTCAAGAAAACGTAAAACTTGTTTCGTAGACCTTTTCACCCAAAGGACCCATTGTCATTAAAAAATCTTTATTGCGTTAACGCTTTTTAGCAGTTGCAACTTGAATTCTGTAGGATCATTCTAGCGTGTATCCTCCACCACAAGTATGGAAACAATTGATTTCATATGTTGCGAGTGTAAAAAATAATTCAATAATGTTGATAATTACATTCGCCATTCATGCTTTTAACAAATTAACGATGTCTGTGTTTACTGTATAATTACTCTGTAGGCTCATAATAGGGCAATTCCCATCACGTGTCTAGATTTTTGCGATCAAAAGTTGACTTGTCGAGACGGCACTATTGTTTTCTAAAAAAACTTTGCTCATAAAAATATGGCTGCCTTCGACTTGTAAACAGTAAAGAGGAACATCACCCCGGTGATGTTTACAATTACAGTATTTGTTATCAATGTTATTCTCCTTGTTTGTTCTTGTTGATTTAGTATCTAGAATGACCAATTGTGGTGTTAAATCCATTTAACTGTGTTTTTACGTTTGCATTGACGAATTTTGCAACATTATAATTAAAGTTACATAGTGTGCAAGGGGGGTCCAGGTCCCACCAAAAAAATGAGGTCCCAGCACAAGTTAAAACCCCCACCTAAAATCAATCGTGCATGGTCCCACCACTTAATAGATCCCCCACCTAAATTTTGAAAATTTTGAATTCCCAGCAGAATTTAGGAAGCAGAAACATATATCTTCTAAGTACAATACAAGAAACTATACAAGATATATCCTCTAGATTTCAATGTTTAGTAAAAGTACTATGTCAACAAAATATGAACAAAAAGAAGCTTACAAGATATATTTGGCTGCAGAAAAAGCTCTGTACTAGTAGTTTAGCAAGAGACGTATTATAACAGATAAAGCCAAAGCCACCAGAGTAGATTCACAAGAGTTTTTAATCAGACGAGTTAAAAAGATAGTAGTTGTTTCTAGGTTCTATTTCTGTAACGCGATAAAAAAGCAATATAGGCTAGGAACAAAGAAAGATATATATTTTAGTTTAAACCAGTCAGCATATCATAATCAACTTGATTATATTTATCGTATCAAAATCAACATCAACTAGCCTTGCTTTTGTTTGTTTTGATTTGTTCTCTTTTTTCATGTTGTTGCCACTGCCTATTATTATGTAACTTATAACATTCGAAACCCATTTTTCGAAGCAAAACATTCGATTACGTCTAGCGTCCGCATCTTAACATAAGAATGTTTACATCGTTCGGTTCGGTAAAAATGATTTGTTAGATTCAATCAATAATGGTAGACAAATTCCTTCGTTCTTGTTGAGAAACAGAAAAAATTGATGATGCACTTTAATTGATGACACATTTCAATTTTTATTACAAAACCACGATAGTCCCACCTGAAAAAAGTAGGTCCCACCTAATCCTGTTTTCCCCCCCTGAAATCCAAAAATTTCCAAGTCCCACCTAAAGAAAACGAACGCAAATCAACAAACCCCCCCCCCCCCCCCCCCCCCCCCTGCAGAGTGGGGGAGGAGGGGGGGGGGTGCACACTATGAGTTAGCGGTAAGATGAGCAGGCTCTCTAGGATTTTTTGAAATTCTCTAGTAGTTTAATTCCCATTTAATTGCTGAAAAAATAACATAGTACCGTCATCCTTCTTACTTAACTCCAAACAGTGGCTTCCTAAGTTTTAAATAGAAATCAAAACATATTCTAACTGTCAAAACACTGCACTACACATGCCACACTGTCAATAAAGCTAAAACTTCTGTTATTGTTATGCTGATTTTGGTGAGTATAATCATTTGTATCAGCAGAATCTTTGTTGTTCGTAATTAGGAAGGTCATACTTAATTATTGTTGGATTGATTGACAGTATATATATAAATATTTATAAATATTTATGAGTGTTACTTATTGATTTCCCTCGAAGCATCACACATTGGCAAGTCCAAAATCATTTTGATACAGGTCATAGCCTGAAAACAACGAATTCATGAGTCTGTTGAACCCACCTACCCAATTAGCATGTTATTTAACTAATTGTTCACACACTTACACTTTCACTGAAAAGAGACACAAACTCAAATGTAATAAATTATACTCTTGATAGCCACTTTAGGCAGGTAACGTAAACATTTTCTACCACACTCACAAGGTGAGATATTGAAGCCAATCAAAACAGTAAGTATACAAATAGAATCTATTGTTTTGTCTATGTAATGCTTATAACAAGTTGTCTTTCTATTTTAAAGGAGTGTGTAAATGAATGCAATATTGACTTCAATGTGAATGATGATAATGTTCTTGGTAAGCATTAACAATTTTTAGATTCAGTAGAAACTCTGTCCAGTGGGATATTTATGATGGGGGAAACTTCATAAAAGAGTATTAAGAATAAATATGTTATATAAATAAATAAATATTTGCAGATAAGTTATGAATTTCAAAAAGATCTTTTCCTCAGCTGAGATCCTTTTGTATTACTACTTTTTAAGAATAATTGTTCAAGGGAGAATCAGTATAAGATTACCTACTACACACACATATGATTCCAAAAAGGAAAGACACATAAATATATTATTGGTTTTCAGTAATTTTAGAATTATTATAAAATATTTTTTAAGAACTATTTTATAAGAACACAAGCCTCAGATTTGGCCAAAAAATAAGAACAAAATAAGCCTCAAATCAATGTCACAAAAATTAGGAACAGCCTGAGCCTGAATTTTCTTGTAAAATAAGAACAATTCACGATGTGAATTCTCTCACTGGTATACAAATGGTTTAGAAGTTTATTGTTGTTTTTTTTTTCACCTTCAATAAAGGTGCCATCATGGGTTATTACTGAACAGCAAGAATGGTTTTTATCAGTTGTTTTTAAAAAAGATTTATTTCTGTTTTACTGGAAGTTCCATAAATCAGAACAAAATGAGGCTGAAATCTGAAACTGTGTTCTTAAAGCTAAGAATAAAATAAGAACAATTCAGGCTGAAAAAAGCTGAAAAAATAAGAACAGCCAGCCTCAGGTCAGATTTTACTGGTTCTTATAGAAAAAAGCATGTAATACAATTTTATCACCATTCATTACAAATTTTATCTGAAGAAAGCCATTCAAATAAGAATGATAATTTCAATGGTATATTTCAGTGTTTTTCTAAATGATAAAGTGATTTTCTTATAGTTTTAGATGGAAACTCCTTGACTGTTGCAGAGAACATTGAGATTTCTGAAAGAAATGTAAGATTCATATGATGTATAAAGAGAAATATAATCATAATAAGAAAGTTATACTTGTGTGATATTCTTTTATTATGTTGATGTAAACAACTTCATTTAGATTAATGACGAAAACATAGAAAATGAAAGTGGTAGTAATTCAGAAGGTATATAACTGATTCCGTGAAACTGGTTTAATGACAATTAGAATGTATATGTTATAATAGGACTTACATGTATATAATATTTATCTAGGTGTCAGATCATTGAAATTTAAAGATAAAGTTGTAAGTTCTGTTGTTGTCAATTACACATTTTGAATAATTTTTTTTCACTATTCCTGATGTGTATATTTATACAGGAAAGGAATGAAAATCTCAGGCTAACAGACAATAACTCATTCGGTGATGGTAAGCCATTTTCTTCATTATTCTGTCAATTGCTTATCATATATTTGGAAGGGTGTTTTTCAAATTAGAATTTTGCCAATAACACAGTTTTAAAACCATCATGTTTCCATATTATAGGGGATATACATCACATCTTTCATAACATAATGTACTGTCATGATGCCATGCACCTAGAATGTGAACTGACAAAAATCACTTTGAAATCTTTCGGTGATAACAAGGATATGTTTGCTGCTGAAGATATATGTCTGACGTTGGCATCATCTGGATCTGTGGAATCCATATTTTATGCTGTATTGATGGAGATTATTATGAATGATGTAACACATAAAGTCATTAGATACTTTGAGTTTGGGAATTTAAATGGCTTTTTCATTGCAAAAATGGAAAAGTCATTAGCAGAGTTTTTACCCTGGGCTGTGTATACTGAAAAGGACATTGAAATGAAGAAAGCACGTGATGACACATTGTTCTCTACACGAAGAAAAGGTAAACTTATAGTACTTGTAAGTTTTGTAATAGTGATACAATGTGATTTGTCATATTTATTTAACTAAATTGATTTTAGCATCTGGACGTAATCCGCATGAAATGATTTACATTAGAAATGTTGCAAAAAACAAAAGGAATATTCGCAGTACATTTAGTGGTATAACTAAATGTCAAGAACCATTAAAGATTCTAAAAGCAGCAGTTTTCATCCTTCACAAGCATCAAAGTTTTGAAGCAGACAACCATGTTTCTAAAAAGTAATTGTTTTCATTTTGCAAATTGTTTTCTTTCCTGTCATATTGATTTACAGCAAGACTTTCAAATTTTAGGATATTCATTGCGTTACCAGAGCCATGGAGTGATCTAGAAAAACAGCTCCTTGATTATCGTCTAAATCCATCCTTGACACAACCTCTAAATCTGATGTGTTCTTTAAGCACACCATCTTCCCTCCAGCAACAATTTAAATATATTTCTTTGGTACCAAATTATCATAAATGGGTTTGGCATGAAGAAAACAATAATTCAACTTTAAAATTTGAGCAATGTTTCTCCACATCATGTTCACGTTATCCTGGATCACCACGTAATAGAATTATTCAAGCAGTGAATTTCAGAGCAGATTCGAATCTTTTGGTGTTTTCAATTATTAAAGCTGTTTATTCTCACCCTTGCCAAATTCCATATCAAATAGTCAAGCAGCATCATTCCTGTAAAAGACGGAAAGCTACGAAACGTAAAATCACTGCAGAAGCTGTCATTCCATACAATGCTGAAAATAATAATGGTACTGCTAGTGAAGTTTCAACAATTGGCGTGATAGAAGTTCCCTCTGTGTCCCAAAATGATAATACTGATGAGGATCATATCAGCGACGATTCTGCAGGTAGTTTGGTGGATGCTGCTCAGAATATTGGAAGTGGAGAAATCTATCATTCAGAATACAAGGAAACACTATTCAGGTAAACATGCTGACTTGCTTTTTCGAATGATATCTACTGGGTTATGGCCTAAAATGGATTTTTTGGTACTTTTTCTTAAATTGAGACTTTTCCCTAATATGATGAGTAGGTTTAATCAAAGATGATTGGTTATTAATAATGATTGTTCAAGCTATTTCTCTTTTTTAATTTCTTCTGTTTTAACACAATCTGAACGTTTATTGCAGATATTTTTGCGGTGAACTGTTTAATAAAGGTACTTGCAAATGGAGAGTGTTGAATGGAGATCGTCAACAAATCTTAATGAACGATTATGATTGTGAAAACGGAAACTTTTTGGTAAGGAGTTTGATCTATTTATCTATTTATTTAAATCTATTTATGACAACTGATAAATTGTTTTACACCTAATCTGCAGCCTTATCAGTACGTTCATGTCACTTCATCATTGGTCGGCAATCAACATATCTTTAATTGCAGTTGTAAAGTTTTTAGTACTGCTCAATCCAGTTCATGCTTCAAATGCTGCCATACTCGGCTGTTAGAAGATTTAATTAAGTTTACTGACACTGTCGCTGATGAAAAGCCACCATATATAAATGAACTTGTAAGTTAGTATCATTTCCATAAATAATAAAGAAAAATACATAATGATCATGTTTGAATTGATAATAGATTTTCTGAACTTATTTTAGTTTGTTACCAATGCCATATCTTGCGCTGACCAACCGGTGGTGGTCTTGAGAGGAAAGTCTGATGTCAGAAAGTATTCCGTTGTTGTGGATGATTGTGCTGAGATAGTTTCTATATTCACAATCGCCAATACCAAGCGAACAGTTGTACAATGCCATTCTTCGTGTTGCAAGATGAGAAAAGGCTACAAGAGGAAAATCCAGTCCTTGTTAGAAGAGTCGGAGTTATGCCCTCATTTATCAATGTTTAAGCCGTTCTTCCTGAGTAATCTTGACGATTTTGTTCTTGAAAGTGATGATATTTCCACGTTTCTGCCTGAGAAAAAGGTAATGTTTGCTAATAAGTCACTAATTATGTTGCGTTTAGTAAATAGCAGCTCACAACCGATGGACCTTGATTATCAAACTCTAATTCTTTTTTTCAGTGGGAACAAGTGTTTGATGTTGAATCTGGTTTGTGGTCATTTGGTAAAAATTCTCCAAGTACACAAATTGTTTCCCATGATAGATTTGACCCAGCTTTAAAAAGAAACGTTATTGTGCGTGATAATTTCAGTAATGAAGAACTGATAATCTTCACACCTCCTGCTCCAGATAGTACTTGTAGTTGTATGGTAAGTTTTTCGAGCATTATACGAATTCTCTATTCTAGTTATAATTCTTCCAATGATAAAAGGATTCATTATTGTTTGATAACTAGGCTGGTTGGTCATCGCCTGAATTTCCTGAAGGAATAGTACAGAGAGAAGACTGTTCAACTCTTTATACCGACAAAAGACCTTTAGACGTTGTTGTTAATAAGCGTTTCTGTGTTGCTCGCAAATGTGAATTGGCTTGGTCTGGTGAAATGGAGTGCATTTATCGTCTGTCAGGAAAAGTTTGTGCTGGTTATGAGGTGGGATGGCAATTCGTTGAATCAGTAAATAATGGAAAGATGAGTTTTAGTGGCTTTGTGAAACTTATGAACTATTGTTATAAGGTGCGAAATCCTAATTCCCAGTTTATGTCAGTTAACTCCTTTATCAATTGGTGGTTTGGTTGGGCTTCTCACATGAAGATAGATTTTAGGCAGTCATGTAACGGATGTGGTAGTTCACCCTCTTTACTGGCGTGTGATGGAACTAAAGTTGGTATTGGTTTTAAAAATGCTTTCGTAAATCCTATTGAAACTGTTCATGATGATGTTGTATTACCTACGCCATTACGACGAACAGATCGCTCTTTCATCGTTTCGAAGAAGGAGAGAGACGCGGCATTTTATCGAAACATGCGACTTCATTTAATGAATTTGTCGAAAGAAATACTCGGTGAATACCAACGTCCAACTCATACATCCCTTGTAGAATGGAATTCATTGACGGAAGAGTTGAAAGGTTGCATCCCATCGCCGGCTGTCCCGTTATTTACTAGATTGTTGTCTGGTCAAATGCATGATAAAGAGAGGAAAAGTGTTTCGGCTTTTTTTAAGCAACTGTCATCTGATAGTTCTGTAGACGTAATAATACCGTATTGTGCAGTAGATGTTTTAACAAAATTTGCTTTCGACTGTATTGCTGGCAACTGCTCGCCATCACAAGTCCTCGACTTTTCTTATCGACAAGCATTTTTCAATCGGGATGTGACAGATCTGTTGATAACATCATCACAGTTTACGTCTAATGGCCTACCAGCACCCGATGTTATCGATTTGCTGTTATACCTCACTTCATTTGTGAAGGGTTTGCATGCCTTTGATACGCCATCTGAGTCGGCGATTCCTATTACTGGAACATATAACCCAGCAAAGTACGGACGCGCCTTCTACTTCACATCTCACGGTCAACAATTGAGAACAATGAGAAAGTTCACCATCGACGTGGAAAATGAAAGAGCGTCAAAGAAAGCAGCTGGCTTTGACGATACACCTTCAGAAAGATGCATTAAAGTTTTCCCACAGGTTTCTCAAAGTGGGATGACCTTTGTATTTTTCTGGTTTTGTCCACTACATGGGCATTGTTACGGCTTTCACATCATTCCAGGCAGTGAAGGACGTAAAGATGCCAGCGCAGCTCTTTATACGCATGCTGAAATTCCACCATCAGTTGTTTTTTACGATCATGCATGCAGTTTAAGTGAATACGTGAAGAACCGTGAATCAGGTTTCTTTCAACATACCCGATTCTATCACGATGTTTTTCACGGTTTTACACACAAATGTACTTCCGCTTTCCGTTCAAGCTCAATCCTCGGTTTTGAAGATTGCAATACATCTGTTTGTGAGCAGTTTAACTCCTATATTCAACGGATCAAGTCTTCAGTCAAGCTGATGAGTCAAACACATTTCATGTTTTTCTTGCAGTATTTCATACATCAGTGGAATATCTCACGGGCAGATAGTTTTGAGAAACGCCGCAGAATTGCTGGTTTAGGTATGGACGGTTAAAGAGTAGCAACGGGTATCGAGAATTTCGTTACTTTTAGTATTGAACATCTGAGACGTCCTACGATGTTAATGTTTCATTCATGATTCTATCGCAACAATTTACAATAAAATGTACGTACTTGTCCATCCTGATATACGATAGTGATGAAGTCTTCTTCCACTTTAAACCAAGCTTGAGGTGAGTACTGTTGTTAGTTGTATGTTTTCTTATTAAGAAGAAATCACATCGTAATGATTATTATTGGTTATTTTTGTCTCCGTCATAACTACCCACCTCTTAAATATTGGTTTAATGGTTTCTAATGGTCCATCATAGCAGTCGAATGTGTATCGAAAAGACAAGAAACCTTGTTTCGGGGTTGAATTTCCTTAAGTAAGTGTCTTATCCGTCGATGTTTTTGTGGGGATTATTTTTAAACAAAATTGAAAAAATGGCACAAGATATTTTATAATGGATTGGGCAAGTCTCTTGGACTCTCTCGTTTACAACAGATTCGCTATAAAGGTCGCAGTAAGCGGCAGAGTGTACATGTGAGGCGGTCGAGACGTAGATGAGGTCGTCAGATCACAGTCGTGTTTGTGTTCTTATGGTGCGAATACATGTAAAATAGGGAAAAGCTACAATGATATGGGAATTATTAAGTCATGTAGAACATTCAAGATGAAATGAGAGATGATGGGTCATAACGTAACGATGGACGCTCAGGACAGGAAAACAATACACTTTCGAATGCAGAAGTGAAACACCGAAGAGCACATCTCTATCCTTACCAGTACCAAAAGTAGAAATCCAGATTTCCTATATTACACTGACAATGACGACACGAAGAGCCTTGAAGCCACAGAGTCTGAACAAAGTGATACAAGAATGAGCAACTACTCATCATATTTGACATTTAATTAATTGCTTTTCCTCAACCTTTTGCGCAAGGCTATTTCCTACCGAAGATAGTCAAAAACAGTCCGAATTTGAATCCTAACAAGAATTCTTAAAGTAGATCGTTCTTCGAGTTAAGCTGCTGGTAGGGAAAATGATAGCAAGAGCTCGCTGACAATCTAGCCATGAGAATTTTTGCTTGGGCCGAGATAATGAGAAATCAATAAGGTTAAACTAGCTCGTAATCGTAAAAGATGAGCAAGCGATTTTTTAGATAGATAGATATATTTTCTGGACAACAAACGGTACATTATTTTGAACAAATGTATTTTTAAGTAGTATTATGCCGTCTTAAAGATAGCACTTCCAAAAGGCCTTTATTTTGTGGAAGCGTATGATCAAACATGTCAAAAGATGTCACCAAATCAATGTCTGCTTAATAAGAGTCAATCTGGAAAACGATCGGTGCATGTCATGATTGGGATATTGCATCCAAAACGAACTGACATTTCACACAAAGAACCTCATATTTTGAGCAAACGTATTTTTAAGTAGTATTATGCCGTCTTAAAGATAGCACTTCCAAAAGACCTTTATTTTGTGGAAGCGTATGATCAAGCATGTCAAAAGATGTCACCAAATCAATGTCTGCTTAACAAGACTCAATCTGGAAAACGATCGGTGCATGTCATGATTGGGATATTGCATCCAAAACGAACTGACATTTCACATAAGAACCTCATATTTTGAGCAAACGTATTTTTAAGTAGTATTATGCCGTCTTAAAGATAGCACTTCCAAAAGGCCTTTATTTTGTGGAAGCGTATGATCAAACATGTCAAAAGATGTCACCAAATGTCTGCTTAATAAGAGTCAATCTGGAAAACGATCGGTGCATGTCATGATTGGGATATTGCATCCAAAACGAACTGACATTTCACATAAGAACCTCATATTTTGAGCAAACGTATTTTTAAGTAGTATTATGCCGTCTTAAAGATAGCACTTCCAAAAGGCCTTTATTTTGTGGAAGCGTATGATCAAACATGTCAAAAGATGTCACCAAATGTCTGCTTAATAAGAGTCAATCTGGAAAACGATCGGTGCATGTCATGATTGGGATATTGCATCCAAAACGAACTGACATTTCACACAAAGAACCTCATATTTTGAGCAAACGTATTTTTAAGTAGTATTATGCCGTCTTAAAGATAGCACTTCCAAAAGACCTTTATTTTGTGGAAGCGTATGATCAAACATGTCAAAAGATGTCACCAAATCAATGTCTGCTTAATAAGAGTCAATCTGGAAAACGATCGGTGCATGTCATGATTGGGATATTGCATCCAAAACGAACTGACATTTCACACAAAGAACCTCATATTTTGAGCAAACGTATTTTTAAGTAGTATTATGCCGTCTTAAAGATAGCACTTCCAAAAGACCTTTATTTTGTGGAAGAGTATGATCAAGCATGTCAAAGGATGTCACCAAATCAATGTCTTCTTAATCCTTAGTTGGACGCATGAAACGAAAAGGCGCTTTGTGGTTGACCGTAGCAGGATGAATTGCCTATGAGTGAGACGACATTCAGGGCAACTAGTTTCAACTCTATCAATACACCTATCCAACTTTTTGCGGCTTGGCTAAATCAGTAGTCAGTTTTGATCTATTACGTGGGTTTTGAATATACTTTGAAAATATTTTGATATGTCTTTTTGCCTTACAAGTTCGAAGCCGAATCAGTTTTCTCAAGAAATACCCAAATTAAAAATAAAAGAAAGCTTAAGAAGGAATTTTAGTACGCACAAAAAGCGAATTGTTGAAGAAGTTGTAAGAAATTTGACACATGCAAAAAACATACCTTATCGGCCAAAACTTGGTCGGCCCTAAGTGGCTAAATTTTGACGAGGTGACTAAAATTAGGGCCGACTAATAATTAAGGCCGACTAAAATTTGGGCCGACTAAAAATTTGGGCCAAATTAAAAGTTTATAATTAAGCTTTCCTTAATCCACTTTTCATATCTGTATTACTTTAACAAAGAATTTACGAATATATAATCATTGAATAGAGCCTAATTAAGTTTATAAAGGTTTTTATAATTTCATGGTTTATATTTCCGCCAAAAAATGACCTGTTCGTAATATCTTGAAAATAAGAAACTAAAAAAGATATTTCGGGGCTTGGTACAGTGGTACAGAGTAAAATAACTTTAAAAAGATTCATTTCTTTTTCTTTCAATTTTCAAAACTAGAAAAATCATAAAGATTACATTCTTAAAAGCTAAAATCAACGGCAAAAAGGTACTTGTTTCAAAAGTTTGATAGTTTTTTGCAACATTCATAAAACCACTTACAATAATGCAAAATCTAAACATCAAAGTTCTAAATAGAAATATCAACAATATGTGTAAGCATATAAATTTAAACCAAAAGTTCAATCTCATCGAAACGGATTTTCAATAGTCTCGTAAATTTTCTGAGCGTCACTTATGGCCTCCAAAACACCAGCATCTTTAAATCCATTGCAGATGGACTCACTCTCTTCTTGCATGTGACCATACAAACTCTTAATCCAACCAGCGTGTAGTGGCCTTAAATCTGATAGCTTGGAAGAAACTTTTATGTCGGCAGGATTTTTACCCTCTTTCAATTGATGTGCAACTTGGGTCATGAAGCATTATTGTAAATTTAGAAATGGCCCAAATTTTTAGTCGGTCTTAATTATTAGTCGGCCCTTAGTGACTAAATTTTGACGAGGTGACTAAAATTAGGGCCGACTAATAACTAAGGCCGACTAAAATTAAGGCCGACTAAGTTTTGGCCGATAAGGTAGTTAAAAAACAACTCCAGTGTTGTTGTTTCTCTGAAATCACGTGAAGAGGATAAAGAAAGCCTTTCAAGTTTAATCTCAGCTGGGCAGAAGAAGTCGCAGGAGAAACGTTTTTGGAATCTCATTAAAACTCTATCGGCCGTGTAAATCCAACATTTTGTAACTTTTCTCAAACCACGACTTTTTCCGCCAAGCGAAGGTTCAGCTACGTATAAAACATATATGGAATTTCTCTATTAAATAACTTTGTCTTCAGGTATCGATGGAAATTTCCGTTTATCGCTCGTGCTGGGGAGATTACGTTATTCAGCTGATTAGCCTCAATTCCATCCACTTTCTGAAAATGTGTAGATGGACGATCATAGTATCTATGGTTGTTCAAAAAGATATAATTTGGATGATAATATGACAAAATGATTCACTTTCTATTACAGACTTTTATTAAAACTTTTGCATTCAATCAACTTACTTGCGACAAATCTTGCAGGGCAATGGTATTGTTGGACCGGATTGAAATATTTTGGTGAGACGATTATAATACCGTACTTGATGTGACTCGAAATATTTCACGACATTTTCAGGAACATAAGGCAAAATGGCGATCCACTTTGTCTCCGATGTATGTGCAGCCCTTAAATGGTCATGATATTAAATACCTTTTCTTCTGATTTTGGAACTCCATTCGAACGGCATCAATAGAACCTAAATTTTATTTCCCACTTCCGTTTCTTTACAAATTTCAACAACCTCATCTTTTTCTTGGATCTTCAAACAAAAACATTGATAAAAGTAACTAACAAAACTCTAAAAACGATCTAAGTAGTTTATACCTTTCATTATCATCTTTTATTCCCTTGCATATATTGTGTTGGAAAGGTTTACCTGGAGATATGAGAGCCATTTTCAATAGTTGAATGTTACTGCTGTTCTCACAAGTATTGCTGCACAAAATAATACAGTTAATGTTTGTAAATAATGAGCATTAAATTCATCATTCGCAACCATATAAATGGACTGCGAATCACGTCTGATGCAGCGATGTGGATTATGCAAAAAGATAGACGAATTGATAGCTGCTCAAACTTACGGACAGAAACATTAACGGAACAAGAAAAAAACATATAATGCTACAACTGCTTTCGTATTTACTATCAAATTTATAATTTTTTGCTTGAGTTCTGATTAAGACAAAACAGAATAGCATAAAAGTAACTATAACTATAAAGAAAAATAACCAAAACTGCTCTGGATCGTCTGTTTGGGCATGAACGGGTTAAACATCGTCTGACGTGATACAATCTTCTGCAACAACTAAAAAGAGTAGTAGTGCAGGAAAGCATGATCTCCTATCCCAGGATCATCTAAATACATTACAAATGTAAAGTATAAAAGTTTTTAAAAACTTATCGGAATGTACCCTACATAAATCACCAAGTCCATAGCATGATTGACAATATAAGATTGTTCACTGTTAAAAGAGAATGAAAGTTCTTACAGGCTTCTCCAAGAAGTTTTTGTTTCCTTCTGATTGCGGATCTTCATTACACCTTGAAGATTTATTCATAAATAAAGCAGCCTTAAAAGGCCGCAAGTCAGCGGCAAATATGCAAAGTATACAAATAGAACTAGAACTGGTCTTTAAGCAATAATAAAGAATTACAAAATATCAATACTAACGTTAAGTCGTTCTCGTCAGGAATAAACAGATTCTTTTCTGTCACATGAATTCTAGCTGTTATACATATAAAAGATAAGAAATGCCCCCACTTCTGATATTACTCAAAAGCCCTTCAAAAAATCAATTAAATAGTGTCAGTGTATTTTGAGAAATTATGCGTTTCTTCTTGAAAAATACCCGTATTTTTCAAATAAACTATATGACATTTTTCTTCAAATATGTATAAAAAGGAAAAGATCTTGATTCGTAAAAGGTGGGCTCTCACCTCAGCAGCAAAATTAATGTTGTGGTAATGGTTTTTGACATTTTGACAACTGTAATTGAGATATTTGATTTATTTATGATAAATTGACTGTCTAAAAGCATTTTCTGAATAATAAAGATGAAGAGAACAGCTGAGGATTAGAAAGGAAATTTATAACTATTTGAAATAAATATAATTTAGCTATAACGGTAAGAAGATGCATAATCGTCAGGCTTCTATTCTCACCACATTAAAATAGGAAGCTTGCAATAGTAGACCGAGTTAGAACTTAAATTTGAAATACTGCTTCAATCATCCAAACACCAAAAGCCCGATTTACTATTATAACTACGGCACATAATACCTAGAGCAGTTAGCTATGGTGTCAAATAACGACATAAGCTTCTCTGTTTTGGACACAATTACATATAAAACTGAATGTCGCTCTCACCCTCTGCTTGCTTGAATACACTTGTTTCAGCTACAGCAACATCGAAGTTTTTTTAAAAATAACTTTCTACCTGGGAGGCATGAAACACAAAATGAATATCTTACGTAAAACACATCTTAACTAAATAAATGCAAAATTGTACACCCAAGAATACAACATCCAACTATATATTGGGTTTACAAGATTACAAAATATGATTTAAAATCAAATCCATACCTCCAACTCTATCTCTTTTAATCCAAAGTTACATTAAACAGCAATAATTAATGAATCGATGAAATGAATGTAATCTGTTCCTCCCCAAACCACCAACTTCATGATTTAAAACCATGAGTTTTATTTCTTCAATGGTTTGTATACTTTTTAATAATTACCTAAAAGAAAAAGGTTTCAAATAATAATGATACAGAAATCCTAATCATACCATGACAATATTGAAACAAACTTAAATAAATCAAACAAAAAAGAAAATCCTAGTATGCAATATCCTGAAAGTAATAATTATAAGTAGAAATTTAATGACAAATTTATATAGCTATAGATATAGATTTATATGGCTGGGCAGAAAGGGAAGATATGGAAATACCAGCCAATAAACAACTTTTGGCTGATTTAAGATTATCACTGATTTAAGATTAAGGCTGGTGCTGCAGCAACAACAGCAAATATTCCTTGAATTTCCAGTGATTTCCAGAACTTATCTAGTGAATTTAGTGCACTGCAAAACTCAGTAACAAAATTTTTGTTGTTGTTGTACTTAATTTTTAAAATTTAATATGAAAGAAAAGAAAATTTTCCATTTTCATCAAAGGTGTGGAAATTAACAGCTGTAAATAAATAAAATATATATTTTATCTAAGTATTATCAATATTTTGATTAAGTTTGAGCAGGGTTCATAGCACTTTTCCTAAAATATTTTCCCTGACTTTCCCTGACTTTAAGGAGTAAAAAAGGTATCATTTTCCCTGACTTTTCTCTAAAAACACCTAATTATCCCTGACTTTATTGGCTACTTTAACTGCCACAGAGTCAAGATTACACATTCAGAAGTATCAATTTACAGGCTAGAGAAGTGATAAAACATTTTAAATTACCATTGAAGATATTGTCAAATGTCAGTGAAACAACTATATCAAACAAACAGTGAACAGAGCTAAATAAAGCTAATTGTAAAATGATCATAAGAACAACTTTCAAACAGTAAAATATAACAAGAACAAGAATTGATTTGCCAAAGAAATTCCTGATTTCTTCCTTCAATGTGACCTTTCTCTTATGATTCTCGCTTTGGGCATGTGATTTGAAAGCCTTTATCCCCATATTTGATAAAGAGAAACTCTTTTTGCATAGCTTACATGACCCTTTTGTGGAATCACTGGACTTGGTTAGCCAAAGAGAAAACTGCGAGTCACTTAACCTGCATCAGAAAAAAAGGTTTGCTTGACTTTAGGCATACCACTATATTATACTGCTATACTACCATACTATGTTCTAAAACAAAAAAAAGAATATTAATAGATGATTGGGTAAACAAATTTCATTGAAACAAAGTCAGTAATAGATTTTTCCCTGACTTTCCCTGACCTAAAGGGCAAAAAAAAATTTTTTCCCTGACTTACCCTCACTTTCCAGAAACTTCTTGTAAAACATAGTTATTTCCCTGATTTTCCAGACACTGTGAACCCTGTTGAGTTTTTATAGAAAAGTGCAATTTGACAATCTGTTACATTAGCTGCTTATGTATCTACACTGCACCAGACACTCCACAGTCTATCAGAATTGTTTAAATAGTACAGTGAGCTATGAACTCTGCATACTGTTAAGGATGTTTTTCAACATTAACACAGGAATCAACTATAGAACATTGCCTGACAAAAGTCCTTGAAGAGAACATAATACATACATTTGACAGTAACATACATTTGGACTTCCGACTTACAAACCATGTATATTATTTATATTACTTATATTACTTGTACATTATATACTTTTATACACAGAATATAAACAGAAATACACAAAACTTTTGTTTTTAGACCACTGCATGTACGCTCTCCAACACTCGACATTCAGTCAGGGAAAACAGCTAAACGCTGGATCCCATTAATTTGTGGTCTATTGTTTCTTAGATTCGCGTAAACCGTTTTCGACCCGATTTTCTGTCTTAAACGATTAGCAAGGCATATTCAGAAACTATTTATCTGGCCCACATGTCAGATTAGCCGATTTGATTTGAACGCTGGCTGCTTTCAGCACAATGTTTGTTATTATATTTCTTGTTTTTGTACTTCGCTGCTGAAAAATGAAAATAAAAGTGATTTGATTAGCATTTCAATCAGGGATATCATATTAACCAGGTTTGCCAACTTCATGAGGTTGAAATGGATACTGCAATTGTGGCTGTACCGTGAGTTGGGGCGAGGATTCAACTCTGTGGGGAGAGATTCAACATGCCAAAATCAAGCTGCATCTAGTCAATAATTTAAATACATTACATTTTTAAAACTAAACCAGTTATACAACACAAAAAAGATTTAAAGCAATCAAAACATTCAGGAATGATTACCATTTAGAGAGACTCTGGCTATTAAAATGTCACAATCCATTTCAGCTAATCTCATTTTGTAACGGGCTTGAAATGCTTTGTCGTCAAAATAACCGCGTAATAAAACCTGTTTTGCAATGGAAATGTTGTTTTAGTTTCTCTGTTAGAAAAATGTTCTCATAAATTTCATGTCGGTTTGTTAGATTTTGATATACAATTTATAAGGTAACAGTTGCTATAAGAAATAGCTTAAAATCTTAGGTTTTGACATCAGGTTAGTATAGTAGTACATAAATGGTCAGCGGTTTTTTTTGTGTGAATCACAACAACAACGCGGCTGCTTGAAAACGAAAGTGAATGCCTGGTTTTTACATTGCAAATTGGTTAAGTTGAACCTATTAGGATGAGATAGCCTAGTCATAGGCATAGTCATTGCGAAAAATGTTGTAGATTGCATTTAGATTTTCAAATTTTTGTGCTATATCTCCTTCGCCGTATTTTACCCCCTGTAGAAAACATGAAAAATACTCCAAAAGAAGTTATTTTTGTTTCATTAACGGGGGCCACTGAAGAAGATTTTCCATCTTTCGAATTCATTGTCCAGTGGTGAATCTTTTCAACTGAGTAGCAATGGGAATTGATAGAGTGTATATGATGTGCACTTTAAATCTTTGCACAAAACCCTTTACACAGTAATTGCACAGTCATCAATTCTCTCCATCATTGATTGCGTTCTTTACATCTCAAAAAAATTTATTGTAGAGTGTAGTATAGATTACATCTTGGTTCAGATATATATGCGATGTTGTTGTTTTGAAATTTCAAATTATTTTGTTGAATGTTGTGGTCTAGATAATGGTGCTGTTGAATCTCGCCCCAACTCACGGTACACCGCCGTAAATGCCCCCATATAAATGCCCATACTGTACTTTTCACACTAAACCTATTTGTACTCTCAATTTGGAACCCAGTAATCCATGTCTGTTATCTTATACACTAATAATTACGGTGCATCGTTCGCGTTCGTGGAGATTGGACGTATTAAGATTAACGCGCCAAAACTTATGTAGGTGTGGCATTGTTAACTCTTCCTACTTACCTTAAGTAACTAATACTTGTTTGTACAGTATGACTAGAAGAAATCGACAGCATAGAAGAGGAAATTCATCCACGTCAAGCAGGAATGTCATTTCAGATACTTCTTTGGAAATCGCGGATAGTGAGTTAATCACACTTGACTTCTTTAAAGAGCAAATTGAGCTTTTAAGAAAGGAAATAAATTTTGCAAAAGATGACATCATCTCAAAATTATCAGAAGAAAACCAAAATCTTAAGATCGAAGTTGACTCTCTAAAAAGTCGATTAGAAAATAGGGAAAACGACCTAATACAAGTAGAAAAGGACCTTGCTGATTTACAGCAATACGAACGGAGAAATAATATCGAGATAGCGGGTATTCCTGAAGATATAGACCACGCCAGGCTAGAGTCGAAAGTTATAGAACTAGCTAATGAAATTGATGTCTCATTAGAGCATAAAGATATACAGGCTTGTCATCGCCTGAAAAAAAGCAAAAACGCCAAAGCAAGCCAACCCAGAAATGTTATCGTGAGATTTACAAATCGCAAACATGCAGAGCTGTTTTTTGCTAAACACAGAAGTATCAAGGACCTTGATCGTGAGAAATTGGGCATCGGCGATTGTAATCTTTACATCAATAACAATCTGTGTCCCTACTATCGTTTTTTATGGGGGGGGGACAGGTAAGAAACCTATACAGACATAAAGTTATTAACAGATTTTGGACTTTAAACGGGAAAGTTCATTATGCTATGGCAGAAGATAGCCCTGGGATCAAAGTCCACCACTTAAATGACCTGATAACCGATTTTCCAGACTTCTCTTTTGGATAAATTTTGGATGTAGTACCATAAAATCATCACACTTTTTGATGACTTCATGGAAGAAAATCACATCGACAAGCAGGAAAATTACACTCATCCTCCTGTGGGGGCATAGCAATGACTGTGTCAGGTTAAAAATAAGACATTGGGGACTATGATTCTTGTCGCTGATGATAAACGATCAATAATCGAAGTAAAGTATTTATTGATGGCAAGTATATACATATCAACATCAAAAACTCAGGCAGGAAGCCATCAGATTCCTGAAGCTTTGAATTATTAGAATAATATTATAGTGGATAGTCACTGATGCTAATTCATGCAAAGAAATAAGTGGATAAAATACCACTTAAACATTCAAAAGATAACAACGTATTCAGCATTCACGTTTTTCTTCTACTTACGGCAGCTGCAACGCCATTTACATCGGAAGGGATACATCATTACTTTACCATATACGGTAAATGTTACTATTTTTAGAATTATAACTACATGTCTCAAAATGATACATGAACGGCCTCTAAAGCTACATGCTAGTATAAGAGTTGAAAACATGTGTGCGGGTTGGAAAAAGCAAATTTCTTCAGTTCAACAGAGCGTTAATGGTCAATTAACGCATCTTATTTAAGGTGTTAAGACTACAGTGTGTTTCGTAATGTTGGAAATGGAAATTTTAAAGTTGTTTTTGTAAATGAATATACCGAATTTCAAAATAATTTTTACATCAATGGAAAGCCATTTTCAAGCTCTTTCGGCTAGTATATTTTTGTGAAAAATGAAAAAGTGGGTTTTGAAAAAATAAGGAAAATGTCATCGAAAAATGTAATTAAATTTTTAATGGTCGATTAACACGTACTTTAATTACATCGTGCTTATTGTTTCAAAACACTGAATCCATTCAAATTTTTTATTAATTTTATGTTTGCGCTGAGACCCCCAAATTGATATTTTAAAACATAAAAGTTTAACGTTTTTCGTAAACACACAGCTTAAATTTGTTTATTGTTTTCCAAATTGCTGTCATTGTTTCAAAACATCTTTTCTTTTCATTCACATCTTAATCGACCATTAAAAATTTAATTACATTTTTCCAAGACATTTTCCTTATTTTTTCAAAAACCACTTTTTCATTTTTCTCAAAAACATACTATCCAAAAGAACTTCAAAATGGCTTTCCGACGGTGTAAAAATTGTTTTGAAATTCGGTATATTTATTTAAAAAAACAGCTTTAAAATTTCCATTTCCAACATTACGAAACACACTGTATTTAACAAATGCACGCTTCTATTATTTAACAGCCAGAGAAGTTTTAAAACTCAGTAAAAAACCCAAAATAACAGCTCTCAAGTTAATTGTTATTGTTGACTTTAGGACACCTGTGGTGGAGTTAAGTATTTAAAATACCCGTGGTTTCTCCTCCTCCTCATCCTACTACTACTCCAAGTCATGAACGTTTTCGTACAACGTTTTTGCATTTTCGGCCAAATTTGGACTTTCAGTTGACCAATTTTCATAAAAATTTGCACAAACCACAATTGAAAAGTGCTGATTTCGAATTTCACAATTATGTTGACAGGTTTCACTAAAATTGGGAAATTTAGGCCTAATTTGGACCAAACTTGCAAAGTTCTTCAATTTTCATGAAACTTTGCACAGAGCACATTTGAAAGGTGCTGATTTCGACATTGACAGTTTGTCAGATTTGACTAAAATTGGACAATTTGGGCCAAATTTAAAAGTTCCTCAAATTTCACAAAATTTTGCACAGATCACATTTGAAAGGTTTTGATTTCGAATTTGATAGTCATTTTGTCAGATTTGACCAAAAATGAGTAATTCGGGCCAAATTCGGACCAAATGTCGGAAGTTCTTCAATTTTCATGAAATTTTGCATGGATTACATTTGAAAGGTGGTGATTTCAAATTTGACAGTCATTTTGTCAAATTTGACTAAAATTGGGCAATTTGGGCCAAATCTGGGCCAAATTTAGAAAGTTCTGCAATATTCATAGAAAATTGTACAAAGCACAAATATTTATTTTAAATTTACAACTCATTTTGTTAGATTTGACCATAATTTTGCAATTCGGCAATGTTGTATTTTTGAGAATAGATATGTATCGTTGTGTTAGGTCTTGAAGTCTTCAAGCCAAGCGGCTTCCTGTTTAAATTAAATTAGAAAGCATTTTTTATATTCATGTTTTAATATGTTGTTTTGTTAAATTGTGTTAACTGACCATTAAACCTTAATGCACTGTTGAACGGAAGGAATCTGTAAGGTCGAGATCCTCTTTCGCCACCCAACGGTTCAAGTGAACCTATGGAACCATCAGAAGAAACTATACTACGCCATTCACCAACTTTAGCCGCCTCGAGTCATCGTAGGTGTCTACAAAGCCTGCAAGACAATAAGATGCGCTACTTGTCTGTCTCAAGAAATTATGAAGAGCCACAGCTGCCTGACCAATTAATTGCGACACCTCTACACTGGTTTGAAGCGGCCTTAAGAAAATTATCCAACGAGCAGCCGGTATCCCAAAGGTATTTTCGATCACTCTTCGCGCCCTCGATAGTCGATAATTTAAAATTTTTCGCAGTAGCCAAGGTCGTAATGGAAACGCCTCATCACCAACTAAAAAGTACGGTACCTCTGCTTGTGAACGACTGGCAATTTTTGGTTCGGCACACGGAAGATCCACTTCGTCAGCAAATAACCTTTTCCCCATTTCTCAATTTCTAAAAACACCGACATCGCTATTAGGGCCGTAACTTCCAATATCCACGAGTGTAGTGGGCGTCACAAATGTCCATCAAGTTGATGCTAAATGAACCTTGTAATTGTAATACAGCGATCCACTTTTTAATGGCGACTTCATAGTTACGTGTTTTCCGTCAATTGCGTCACAACAATGAGGAAGATTCCAAACTGGCACAAATTTGGTGTTTGGTGTTTGAGGCGCTCACATAAGTATCCTTCAACGCTTCTCAAATGGCTAAGCAAGTTTCGCGTGTGATTTCTGAGACAGTAAACTTACGAATTCGGTACGAGAATGACATAGACTGTTGACTAATTCCATACGCTAAATAGTGGATCGTTAAGCACAATCGCTCAGTTGTGGGTATGCACTTTCGAAACATCGTATCTTCTTTTACTATGCGAGGACCAACAAAATTTGACAAATAATTGAACGCTGGCGACATACGCATATATCTGTTAAACATAAAAAATAAAGACATCATTATTTTAAAGTACCTTATTTGTAGCATACCCAAAAGCCAGACAACGTACCTATAATAAAATAAGATTTCCAAGACGCAGTTCTTGTAGTAAGTTGTGATATTTTCCAGTTATTTCTCGGTTTTTAAAAATATCTCTGACCCATTTTTTCTTCTCCCTTTTATAATAACAACAGCGTTGTTTTTTTTCTTCATTAAAAGCAAAGCTAGAAGCATAAGAATATCTTCCTCCTCTTCATCCATTTTAAAATTCTCTTTTAAACTTCCCTTATTCTTATGTCACAATGTGAACGTCTTTATGCTATGCTTATGTCGTAATGTCTAGGTGTCCACTGCGCATGCTTATGTCGCTTATGTTTATGCTTATGTCAAAGATGTGAACCAGGCTTAAGTTCCGCTATTCTGTTTTAAACTTAAAACTTGCTCTTCTTCAATTATTTTAGCGATAGGTAGCCCGTTTTCAAAAAAAAAGATCGTTTTACAAATGATAGTCCGATTTTAAGAAGAAAGCCCGTTTTCAAAAAAGATTGATTCTTTTTCGCTTTCGCGCGCGATAACCAATTTAATATTCTGTTGCTGAAGTCTCTCCTTCGCTGAAGGTCAGAAACGACAGTTTCTGCTCTTCTTTCTTCGGAAGATTTGTATTATAATCTATTCTACATGTCATTTCTATCATCATGGAATCCTCCCTTGGAGTGCATCTGGGATATTTTATACTTTGTGCCTTGACACACCAAACTTTTTAATTTCGAGGTTGAAATTATCTCTTCAAACTTTCTTGGTTTTATTATAACTGGAGATGGCAAAAGAAAGTCGCAGTTATTAGCGTCTAATTAAAACAAGCCATGTCAGTTATTCCAGGGTTTTCTGACCATCAAAATATACAATGCAACGATATTACTAAAAAATAGCAGCAATGAATATACGTTTCTTTTATAAGCCAGCAAGGTCAGACCTTAGTAGAAATGTTGCTTAAAAATGACCATTTTTAGTAGTAATGTTGTTTAATACAGATACGTTTCTGACGAATTACTGATTAATTTATCACTATTATAACTTGTTGTGATTTTCCCTAAAACAGTCACATACGCATTTATTGTGAATAAAACATAAATTTAAACATAAAAAGACGTGTTCATCAGTTTTTTTTAAATAAAGTATGCTTTTATGTTATTCTTTTTCTTTTTTTTTTTCAAAAATTTACATAAATGAACTGACCGTTAGACTTTTTCATTTTTTAATCGATTCCAAATAAATAAATAATGAAGCTCCTCAGTTTTATCTTCATTTCATTTTCATTTTCATTTAATTCCAATTTTGATGATCAAATTAAGGAAAATATTCTTTATTAGTGGGATATTACTTTCGATAGAAGGATGGCCGTGTGCACTGATTATATCACCATCTTCTATTAAACAAATATGATCTCTAAAAGCTTCTTATTTCTTATCGCAAGCATATCAATCATTTCCGTCGTTTATGGAGAATCGTTTCCATGGAAATCTTTTTTCCGAAATGATTCAAGCGATGAAGAACCTTACGACAATCGATATCTTCACTTCAATCTTTGTGAAAAAAGATACACAAGATGCAAGTGTGATCATGGATGTTTTCTTAGAGGAGATTGCTGTATCGACCAATTTTGGAAAGAATTCCAACCAAAAAATTTAACATTATACATCGAGGCATTTCTTTTGAAAAGCAAAATCCTGACAGAAAAGCTGAAAAGGTTAAAATACAGACCGGTCCTTCCAAGAAGTTATTTGGCCAACTATTCTATTAATGTAAAGAACGTACAGAAAGTCTGGATGATTACATCGTGCCCAGGCAACACACCTTTGAAACGAGCGTCAAAATGTAATCAGAGTAACGTGACACCATTCGTCCCTGTAACAGATGAACAAGGAATGATTTACCGAAGCTCGTATTGTGCAATATGTAATGGAATTGTTCAGTATTCCCTTGTAAAGCTTGAAGTCGGATGTAAGGAGAATTTGACTTTAGAAGCAGTTTACAAGGCGTTCATAGACGGGAAGAATCCGCTTTGTAAGATCTATTTACATAAAGATCTGGCTAAAAAACGTAACCAGTTCTTCATACCAAAATTTCTACCTGACATTAACTTTGAGTCGTGTAAAAATTCCTTGTGTTTGTCATACTATGGCGAATACAAATTCGCACGAAACTATCATTGTTTAATGAAATGCGAACCCATCCTTAAAGGTTCATCATCATTTCAATGGTCAGTCATGATTACTCTAAATTTTGACACAAAACCTTCATGTTCAGGAACACAGTTGATAAACTTCCTGTCTGAATCATGTGATCAATTGTTTTGTAGTAACGGTTACCAACTTGTCGATTCCAAATGTTTGAAGGAAAGCTCCAGTACAAACTTACCATCATCAGGAACCTTCACCGACATGTTGATTAATTGTATAGCTACACAAAAACTGTATATTTACTATCAAATATCAAAAAGTGCAAACTTGAGCATGATTAACAAGTGGTTGCTGTCCATGGATGCACTTGAGGGTACACTTAAAATTGCTAGAATACCTAACAGTTTAATATGTTACGCAGATATGGAAATCGGAGCAAACGAAACGGCTTTGGATATGATCAGGAATACTAATGAAACAATTCCACAAATGATTGAAAGAATCATCATCACTCGAAGTTCCATTGATTTTTTGCTAACGAAAATGTACGGGTTCGATCCCACTCGAACTTTTCCCAATGGTAAACTTTGCGTTTCGTCAACAAAAGTATACTTTGATCACAACATTACTGATCAATGTGAATTGGATTCAACCAATCAAACACTGCACTTTGATGACTATAACGCATTTGTAACCATCGATCGAAATAGTTCAAGATTTCATATTTACACTTGTAAATCATTTCACTTACACTCTTCCTGTCCAATGGTTGAAGTCACGAGTTACTCTGTTGATGAAAACAGAAAAGTAAAGAGTGGATTATTCAAACACAAATCTTTGTTGGATACTAAAGAATATATTCCACGTCCAAATGGAATTGCCATTTGTGCCTATGATTTTAAAACCAATGTTGAAAATTGGGAAAAGATTATGAATTATGTAGAAAACTACATTGGCTTAGTTGGATCTGCCTTAAGCATAGCCTGCCTCATCGGAGTTTTGGTGAAATTCAAAAGAGATGACCTCAATAACCTACCGCAACTGGATATTACAGCCCTCTCGATTATCATTTTGTCTGCAGATATCATATACGTCATCACAGTTTGGTGTAGCAAGTACCTTACAGTTCCTCATACTATTTGTTATCTGCTTGGTGTTCTCCTTCATTGGCTTCAACTTGCATTACATATTCAAGTCTTCATTATTGCATATCAATTTGTCAAAACATTGTACAGGAAATCTTCAGTAGATGTGGATAAGATATTTTTTTACTTCGGACAACATCTTGCTTGTTCGTTTCTTTTACCTCTCATATTCGTAATGGTCACTATTCTCGCACACGGAATTGGTGGGGTATCAAACAGTTACGGGAAAAACGGTGTTTGCTGGATAAGTGACCACAGAGTTAGAATCTACTGTTACATCGTTCCATCACTGACTATTGATATACTCGGCGTCATCGGTATCATCATTGGCACTTCAAGAATTCATTTCGTTAGCAAAGGAAATTCAAGCGTGATGCGTGAAGAAGAGAAGAATAGATATGAAACCAAATCTGTGGCTTTAAAATTCTGTCTTTTGTTGGGTACAATAGAGATATTCGGAGCAATGCAAGTTGTTGGAGATAACCTATCAAAGGCCGCGAAAGTTTTCAACTCCAGTTCACTGTTGCTCTATACAATCATTCGAAGTTCGAGAGGTATCGTGATTGGTTCGTTGTATTATTATAAGAGCATAAAAGAACAAGGCAAGAAGGTGGTAACAGCGGAACAGTTGACAGTAGATATTTGATAACACACGAGATAGAAAATGTTGGAAAGAATATACGATTAACTGTACCATTTATCCTTGACAAATAAATATGTAGCCATGAACAAGTTTGAGTTTGAATAGTTTTTGTAGTCAAGAAGAGAATGATAGATATTTTATGAAGAAGATGGACTAAGTTGATTGGAATAGGACTTCTTCAATTACTTCTTAATTCTTGAATATAGAACATCAATAAATAAATAGTGTAGTGTGAAAATAGTTTAAAATAGCATTGTTCTTGTTATTTGAAGGGGCTTTTAAATTTCTTTGCCTTTTCTTTTTCTTTTTCTTTTTCTTTTTTTTTTTTTTTATAAAAGAACGTGGACAAGAGGTTATTATGCTATTTATGAACTAAGCTCAATGATGAAGATCACATACTGACAATGGTTATCACAAAATCTCAATTGAGCTACAACTGAAGAATATAGCAGGCCACTAAGGCTATAATAAAAGATTGTTTATGTCTTTGCTTGACAAGAAAGAATGCTTGGCTAAGTTAGCAGGGAAAATATTTCCAGATGTTGTAGGCTGAAGTAAGCTATTATTCGGAATGTAAGAGGAACCAGCCATCTGTGTCATTCCTTCATTCCATAAACATCATATATATTTATGTTTCGTGTGAGTGAATTGAACGGTAAGTAGTTGGCGGGACTATTGCATCCTGAAGATGCGTTGAGTCCTGATGGGTGATTGGTAATAGGATATATTATAATAGAAACATAAATGTAAGCCGGAAATTTCATACTTCTTTTTCAAAACGCTTAATAAAAGGTGTCTGAAATTAAGTTATGAACTTATATTGAAACATAGTATATTTGGTTAAAAGACGTCCCGGTGTGTGTGTTTTCTGTTGTTTTGTTTTTTTGCCAGCTAACACAAACATCAATTTTGACGCTCACTCATACAGCACTGAATCAGAAGCAGTCATATTCGGTATTAGCCGTTGTCCATTTTTGAACTGATCGTTTCGTGGCGAAAGTTCTGAAAATGACGATGAAATACATAAAGAAGAACTGAAGACGCATAAAAAGTGTTCAAGATTTGTTTCACGGTTTATCTATAGACCTTTCACGAATGTTTTCCGATGTTTAAACAGACATCGTGGCCATAGAAATACGAAATTTCCGTATTTGTATGTTTAATTATCTCACTGCGGAATGGAAATAATAAGTAAAAATTAATAGGTAATGTGAAATATAATTAGTGAAACAATAGAATGTATAGAAACGAGGCGAAGATAGCAAGGCATTTGCTTTTTTTTTAATTTTTTTTTCTTTTAACATCATCAATAAGGATTTTACCACATACAATCACGTATATGCAATAAGAATATAATTTGTAATTTACAGATGAAAATATGACATATTCATCTAATATATTCATATTCATCTCTCGATCATCGACTTTTCCGCGATAATGTCAGTATTAGATTGCGAATCTTTCACTTGAAACCTTTTTCGTATCTCTCTTGTTCTCCCAATACAAATGAGCTGCGATCTTAGCAGATTAAAACTGAGTTTTGTTCTTTTGGTGACACTCAACCGTTCCCTCTTATTTTCAGCAACCATTTCTGCAAGTCTATTATAGAATGACTGGCATTCCATCGACATTCCTCCGAAACATGTGAGTACCAATGGCGTAAATGATCTTTGGCCTACATGATTTTTTCGGTTCACATAGCAACGCTTTTTTTGTTGCTCTTTACTTCGATGAGCAGCTTTCAAAGTTTGGTTTAGGTAGACTTTGGCCGTGGGGTTGAAAACAGTTCCGACAAAACTTCCGCGGTAAAATCTCTTACTTCCTTGTGTCGCAGAGTAACGAAGCCTCCATTTGCACACGATAGGGCGTGTTCTACAATGAACGCAGCTCCACATACGCAATGTGTACTTAAATTGAACTGAATTGAATTGAATTGAATTGAATCATTTATTTAACGTTGGTTTGCCGTAGTTAAAAGAAATATCAAATAAACTAATTTACACCAACAAAATTACAAAATTGGAACAAAAATTGTAAAAAAATGAAAATATTTAATTTTGGCATATTTTGCAACTGCACCGCTCACTAAGGTTCAGTTTTCTGATTGCCTATTTAAATGAACTTACATTGCTCCCAGAATCTTTTACCCAATCCGGCAGAGAATTCCACCGTAGACTTTCACGAAATATGAAGGAGGACGTACCAAATTTTGTTGTTCTCGTAGCAGGCAGTAACAAAAGATCATTAGTGCGAAGATCATACTTAACTTGTTTAGGAATAAAAAAATCCTGCATGAAGGTAGGGCCAATATTGGCTTTGGTTTTGAAAATTTCGGTGACTAAAAATTGTAAGTGAAATTCGTGGATGCTGGAAGTTTTTGCCAAGAGTGAGTAATTCTGTGTAGCTACTTTCATAATCAAGGAGTAAAGCTCTAAGAGATCGTTTATGTATTGTTAAAATTTTAGAGTATGCGGTTTTGTTGCAGAACATCCATATTACCGGGGCATGTGTAGAAATGAAAACTGACTCACTACTCCCATCACCTTGGACATAGTTTCTTTTTCAAGCATCGCATCAAATACAGATTTAAAATCCGATATATCCAGATCATACTTTTGCTTAGTAAGGTTAAATATATACTCTGTTTTTGGTCGTTTTTTCTTTACATGTCTTATATGTTCAATCAATTTAACAATTTCTAATTCAATGTCTTTTGCACAAAAAGACTCGAAATCTTCAACTACGTCCGTTACACCCGCCATCATGAACCAGCTTCTCAATACTTGGCCTTTTTAACTGGATACCAAACCGAATATATACTGCGTCCCAAAATGATTGCTTGTCTAATAAAGAAACCTTGCTGTTTTAATGGCAATACTGTCAACCAACTTGATGCTCCGTTTTCCAGGGATGCTTATAAGGCTCTCAAACGAGTTAGATCAATTGCTAGCTTTTATACGCTGTAAATTTTCATTATTTGTTCTTGCTTTGTCGTTTTTCAGATCGTTTTTCAATTTCTGTTGATCTTTCTCAACTGACTTTTCGTATAAATCGTTTTGATTTATAGCTTTCGATACCATTGACTTCGTTACTTTTCTTGAATTTTCATACTCGATTTGGCATCTTTCCGTTGGATCATAAATTCCCAGTCCACCAAACTTAACAGTTGATGACTCAATGGCATCTTCTAAAGGTAATTCTTTTATATTTGGGACAGTGTGCATCATATAGGTATACTTGTGTTGAAAGCCTTTAACTGAGGCGCTGATGCAGCATGGGTATAAGCAGCATCAATTTCTGATAGCGTCTTCATTTCTTTTATCCAGTCTTCAAATTCATTTTTGATGTAAATAGTTTTATATTCATCACTGCCCATAATTGCACTTAAGTATCTGTTTCCTTCTTTTGTTATTTTTACCCCTGATCCTTGAAGCACTATCTTCGCTTCCTCGAAATGCGGTTTTTTAACATTCAACCAGCTTTTACTCGGTTTTGGGAGATAACCAATATTTGTACCATGTAGCATTATTCCATCCCACCATGATCGCAAGCCTGCAAGTTTCCCTATCCCTGTAAAGTCATCCGCGCATATGCAATATTTTTGATAAAATCTTCACTTTTCGTATTTCTCAGCATAAGTAAGGGAAGAATGCCAGTAGCATACATTCCCATCGCTACAGGATTCCCTTTGGGTTGTACTTTCCTTTGATTCAATCTGTTTGCCACCTGATATAAACAAGCGCGCCGATTTGTAGCAGTTGTTAACATGCGTCGAAAATTCTGGACATAAGATATCGATGTTATGGAGTGTCGTAGCTCTATTAATTAAGGTTATACGTCAAAATTAATTCCAATAATGGCACCTTTGATGAATTGTTGAAGAAGGTAAATGATACTTCTATCCACACCAAAAATCTTCGCTACTTGATGCTTGAGATCTTTAAATCAATACATCATCTTAATCCAGAAATTAAGACAAAGTTTCTCTATTATCGTACCTCCTGTTTAGTCCATTCGTGCCAAAAATTCATTCGACTTTCGTGCTGCACTAGCATGGAAACATCTTTCTTACAACACAAAAAATCATGGAACTTTGTATAACTTTAAATCTGATCTCGAGAAATGCCAAATATACTGCAAATGCAAACATTGTGTTTAATTATCATTGACTATGTTGTGTTTACGGTAATATATAATATGCAGATGGGCTAGTTCCTCAGAGCCCCAAAAAGCCTAGTCCTCATAGGACTAACATTTAGGTGAAATCTTGTTGCTCTACGTCAAATTTAATACGTGCCTCCTTTGGTTGGCTAAATTCATTTGTCAAACGCAGCATCAATCGAAAAGCAACGGCAATTGGCCAGGTCTTTAGCTGGGGATAGTGTAAAAGCAGAACACCCTTTACATTTGAATGCCCCATGGGCATATTTTGAAGATCTTACGCAAGACATTTTAGAACGGGCAACAGAATTAGAAAGGTAATTCAGAAATTCAATTGCATTTTGGTGAAATATACTAACAACGTTATTTGGACTAATTTCGTTAAAACATAGGAACACCTTACTGGTAATTCCTACTGCCTTTGATGAAGAACTATGTGCTAAAGTTGGTCGTGATCATTGAGGCGTTCCTTTAAGATGGCATACCAAATATGTTGAGAAGCAAAGCAGTAAAGCTAACCCAGTCGTTTTTTCACTCTAAGGATTGGAAAACAAACCTTACTATTGTGGTGCACACTGGGCTAAACACATTGATAAGTTTCTAACATGACATGACTATGTTCAAACTAAAAAAAAATACAATACAAAGATACAAAGTCTAACTTAGGAACACACTCAAAACAAAGAGGCTGACAAACAAAAATAAGGAAAGCAAACCTACCAGGTAATCAAAGTGTAAAAAGTGTGCGAATGAGTATAAAACTTTGTTCCAAAAATTATACTTGAAGCTTGAAACTTGACATTTTGATATTTGCTATCTTGACACTTGACATCTTTGCACTCCAGATGTCAAAAAATGAAGTGATAGAAAAAAAAGTGTGTTCCTTTTAGGTTAATTAAAAATATAATTACGTGTGATAAATTCGCAATAGGCAATAAACAATAAACTAGAAGCCTAATGGCTTGAACAATTTCCGCATCAGGCCTAGAGGAAATTGCTTTAGGCTAACTTTCAAGATATCTGAATGACTATCCAATCTTTTCTTGCTGCTTATGTGAGAACAGGTCTATCACAATTCCCAAAATATGAGTTACGGTTCACATGGAAAATAAAATGATATTCGATAGAAGTGAACCAAAATCATTTGAAAAAAAGGCTGCATGGGATTGAAGACTTTCGCAACACTATTAAACTATCAAAGTTATACAAGCAAACTCGTTTAAAAACTGAAGACCTCGGCTATTTATGATCTGCAAGTAACTGCCGACTTTGATATCAGGACCTTACAATTGTTCTTCGTGCACACCTTCCAAATTTTGCCAGAAATGTGAATTTGGAGATATATTTAAGTAAACAATACATGAAATTGTTCACAACTGCATTAATAAGAGCAGGAGAAACTTGGGCATTTCAAAGATTTTAATCCATGAAATTTAACAGGATTACGAGAAGATAAAAATTACATTGCTTTTACATAACTTAAATCAACATAACATACAATATGAAAATCTATTTCTACTAAACCAACCAGTCGCGGATCCAGTGGTAAGCCGCAACTTGTGTAGGAGAGTGTTAGCAATTCAAACATAAAAGAAAAAGGTTCAAATAATCCCATTGATAATATGAACTGAAGTCACTATGTCAATGCGCTTCTCCACAAGTTGCAACTACACTCTAGATCCACCACTGTCTCCATATTACCACTTCCATAGAGTTTATAAATAACACCAATGTGCACGAAAAGACAAATGACACAATGAAACTTTGTTAGGATCTGTATGAAAATGTTCTTTTCAAACATGATATACCTTAAAGGGATTTTTTTGCGTGGACTAACTTTTGCGAGCCAAGGTTTGAGAGCGTTTTGCGTGGATTAACTTTTTGAGTCGGAGCTTCTAAAGGAAAATGTTTGGATTTATATTTGCGAATGGGCACAAAGTGCAATGCGTGTACTTTATAATATACCTAAAAGGAGAACTAAACTTGAAAATTTAATTTTTCAAAAAATCTTTTTCTACTTAACCTTCTGTTAATATAACTTAAAAAAACATAATTTTATAAGCGAAAGAACTTTTATTCTACATGAACGAGCTCTTTATATTTCTGCATAAAGCCGTTTTTTTTCAAGATCGCTGAAAAGTTTGGGATCTGGAGCCGAGAATTTATAATGACGTATAAATGTAGCGTATGTTATACAAGAAAAAGAAACATGTCTGAAAGTAGCAGTGATGAAAGTTTTAGTTACGAATTTTTATATACGAACAACAAGTTAGTTCCGTAGGTACACAGAGCCAAAAAATGAGCAAATAAAATCATGAAATTTTGCGTGCATTTATTTTCACGAATCGTTCATTTGCGTCAATTTATTTTTGCGAATTTGACTAAAATTCGCAAAAGTCGCAAAAGTTAATCCACGCAAAAAAAATCCCCTTAAGGTATTGTGTCCTAGAACATATTACACTCCAAATTTTCACAAGGCTTTAGTGATCTCATTGTATGTATATAATTGGTTGGATTTGAATCATCATCCAAAGTTTGTTTTCCTGACATATATCCAAACTAAATCATTGTGCCTCCATTGAATGGTTTGCAGGATTATTTTGAACAATGTAATCTTAAAATCTTTTAAATGTGAATTTAAAGCTAATCGGTTCCACACAGTGATAAATTGACCGACCATTGTACAGTGATGAATAATTTGATACAGTCTGGAATTCCCCAAATTAGCTACTCCCTTCTTTAATTTATTACTGCTTTTCAATTCACTATGATGTTTCAGAGCCAAAAAAAACAGTTTTATAAGACATATCGTTCACCAATATCTTGCACATGTTTATACTTGCAGTATGTATGTTTGGATCAATTCATTCACAACACAAGTGATTTGTGCTGCTATGACAATGTCATTTGTTTTCGGTTTTTTTTCAATATCTTCAACTTTCGGTGTTATATTTATTAAATGAAATGAACATATTTCATGCATTTATTGATAGGACGTATGACGTATTCACCAGTAATTTTGATACTACATACATTTCTGCTGTGATTTTAAAGTTTTTTTCACAGCAAAGTTTCGTTTACTATCAAACATTCACCTTCTTTTTCAAGAATTTTTTTCCAGAGTCAGCTAAATATCAATATTTCCTCCGTAAGGAACGTTCTCATGATTATATTTCCATTGCAATAGTAGATAAAGTCTTAAAATTCTTCTTCAAAGCTTCTTCTAAATAATCTATATATACAACTTCCTCAAAACATAAACTAAATCGGTTCGAGAACGTTTCACGTGCTCGGTGTGCTTATTTTACTGACTTTTTAAAGAAGTTTTAAAGGATAATTGAATTGGGAAGTTTTCAACATAAAACGGCTAAAATAACTTCTAAAAGTATTAAAAAGTTAACATTTTTATGAATTGATATTGAAAGTGGCCTTTTAGTATTACATTTTGCATAGAGTTTTGGGTCTTTCATTAACTATTCTGAATAAACAAACAATTCGAAATCCGAACGGACTTTCCGAAAACGGCAAAAAAACTGTTACATAGACAGTCAGATAGTTAGATAGATAGATAGATAGATAGAATGTCTAAACCAAACAATTTCCTACGCATAGCGCGCGGAAATTGAACAATAGTAATAAGTTAAATAAAAAGAAGCTAATGAAACCATGATAACCAAATGAACAGAAACTGATAAAACAGAAAACTGAGACAAAAAAGAGAACATTAAACCAGGGATATGTTAAAGCGTAGCTGGATGCAGAGCGAGATTCGACAAACAAAAATGTTCATTGAATTTCTTTTGTTTTAAGAAAACAAAGACGGTCCTATGTGTGTTGTCAAAAATGGCGGCCAAGCGGCATGAAGCGATCAAAATGATAAGTCACAAAAAGCCACTTTTTACTTCATCTATACGTTTTCTGTACAATCTCAGTTCAGATAGACTTTTGTCAAAGAAGCTTTTACACTTTTAAACAAGACTTAAATTGTATTCTGCCTTATAAAGATGATAAACAGCCATTTATAGCCTCGCACAGAGCGAAATCTGTCGGTGTTATATCGATGGAAGGAGGAATTCCCTGATATCCTGCTAATTGTCAAGGCAAGATAAAGCATTAAATTTATCAAATCTTGTGAAAATAGAATCAGGGAAGACCACGATCTCCCACGACTTTCATTTTTCTGGGGCATTATATCTACGCCATTTTCTTTTCGTCTATATCTTTTTCCGTCACTTTAATCACGTGACTTTCACTAAATTCTTGTATGTCATGTGATATTATTCTGAACTGCAAGGACACCTGTAATGAAATGGCAGAAATTTTCTATTTCAAAACAAACGAAAACTCGGTATGAATATCTACTATGTGCAAGAAATCGCTTCGTTTCACTGTGATTAGGTTATGGCTGAGTTTGTTGCGTCACTGGCTGCTTCAGTTTTCTTTACTATGTTTTCTATTTTCATATGATTTTGCATTTTCAGATGTAGATGTGTTAAGATGTATGTAGACATGAAGTAATAAGCTTTTATCTATATGAAATATGCAGTCATGTTTTTAGATTGTGCATGAAATATTTAAAAAAAATACCAACAAATGTCTTTCTAAAATACTTAAATGAGTGGCAAGAGGAGACAATGACTGTGTCAGGGACAAAAACAGATATAGCAGAGTTTTGAAAGTATTAGAATTACTGGTGATTAATGTTCCTGCTCATATAAATCAATGATAAAAATTCCTGACTTGATATTCTTTGATTTGAATCCTCTAATAATTAAGTGCAGAATGGTAGGCTAGATATGTAGCTACCCCTTTTATTGAGGTTTATATATCTGCATTTCAATGCATTCCTTCAATCATCAAGCTGGAGCCATTGTTATTTTACTTTGATGGAATTGAAGACTGTTTGTCCAATAAACTGAATCTTTTGCAAGCACATAGTGCGCAGTGGCTGTGTTGATAATCCCAGCTTAGAACGATATGTTCAATAAAAGAAAGTTAATTGTTGTCAAGTCAGATATGATAACTGGCAATGCATGAAAATACAAGATGACGTATAAGAGAGAGAATAGACCTCAATATTATTGCTGAAAAAGTGTTATCAAAGAGACAAAAATGCTGATTTTGGATGTTTTATTTTTCAGTTATGGGTGAATATATACTTTTGTGTTGAGACAAATTGCCTGCACATTACAGAAAATATATTCTTATGTAAAAAATAAGAAAAATGCTATTAACCGTCACTTCCTTTAATGAACAAATAAACCCATGGTTTCAAACCCATTTTTGCTGTGCCTAAAAAAATGTGGTTATATTCTCAGAAATGTAGTATGTCTTCTTGTATATCGTACTGTTTAGTATTATTTCATTGTATTTTACATATACATTGTCTATTTTATTTAGTATGTATAGTTATCTAATTAATTTATTTTATATAAATATATTTTGAGCATGCTGCATGGAAGAAGATAAAAAAATTCAGGAACTTTTTTATTATTATATATATTCAATTTTTCCCTTTGAGAACTACACATCATTACTCTAAACCTTTGGTTCTTTTTGTCTTGTTAGGCATGCTAATCTAGGTTCTAAATTCTTAATCCTTCTGTTTTTGGTCATTTTTTCAGCTTTTTAGATTTTCAGGGTTTTTTTTTTTTTTTTTTTTTTTTTGTTTTTCCCCATGTTTTTATATTTGCATTCTCTAAGTATTTTAACTCCTACTATCTTAAGGGAAGAAATTTTGGGTGGAAGAAATTTTGGCGGTTTTTGAAGCAATCCACCAAATCGGCCAAAATTTCTCCCTGCCAAAATTTCTTCCCTTAAGGTAGTTAATTATCAGAGAGGAATTTTAGCTCATTATATATATTAGCATACATTTCTCTTCTCTGAAAGTGCTGGACAGTCAGGAGCAATTTTACTTTATTTTAAAACCACTTCAGTTAGCTGATGAATCCGTGAAGGAAGAAACTTAAAGTTCAACGAAAAATAGTTTTCTTCTTTCATCCTTTTATAAGTACGTTTATATTTATATATAAGACAAAAAAAGCACACAAGAAATTTTCACAATATTTCGATTTATTAAAAATCTTTGTCAAGTGTTATGTTTATATTTATATATATATACATGCAGTAGGTCCACATCATCAGTATTGTACTGCATTTTTCAACGACCTTCTTTACCAAATAAATTATTTCCCTCAAAATAAAACATGTTTTTTTTCAAAGCAGGCGTTCTAAATACATATAAGCTAACGTTTGGGTAATTGTTAAGATGCTGAGCATATTACCCAGTTCACTTGTATATACACTTTTTCCTCTTGATCAAAATCCCAAATCAAAATCTTGTAGCTTCGAACACTATTCCGCAAATAGCTAGGATAAAAAACAAGTCAAACAGAAGTTTGCACGATTTATTTCACGTCTTTTCATTGGTTGAAAACACGCTTTCAAGCAATTTAATTGGCGAAAAAAAACAATCACATACATTCCTGAAATTCCTGACAACACACATAGAACATAGCAAAATCTATCGCTCTGCATCCAGCTACGCTTTAACATATCCCTGATTAAACATAGATTAATTTTTTTTGATTTTTTTGTGTTTTTGATGAAATTGCAGCACAACTATGGGATTGCATAGATTTAAAGAGCAGGTAGATCATTTGCAAACATTGGGGTATGCATATTTACTGGAGCAAAAATCAACAATTTCTTCATTAAATCAAGTAATATTTTTTTTTTAGAGAGAAAAACATACAAGTTTTTTTATTTGGAGATTATGAATTTTTATGTGTCATGACAGAAGCGAATGGTATAATATATGATATACATGTAATATGATATGATATACAGTAATAAAGCATTAAATATAAGCAATCCAGTTATCTTCCCACATTGATAATCTATTTATTCAGGTAGACATCGCTGTTGAACAGCCAACTTATTATGCCATTGGCTGTCCGAGGACCATCAACATCCAGAACTTTGAACACAATAACCGAAGATTCGCTAGGATTTGAAGCGGAATCTAAAAGAAGCAAAACATCATAATAATGTCATCAACAAACCATGTTTCAACATATCCATTGATCAGGAAGGTGATATTATGATGAAGTGCTCAAGAATGACCATTTTTAGTGAGCGAAATAACGCTGCAAATCCATTTGAAATACCGATTCGGATGTTGAGAATGCTCAGTATCCTGGTAACATTTTCTCTGACGATGCGAAAGACGATATCGATGTTGTTTAAAACATAAATACTAGTAAGACGAAACCAAACTTTTTGTTAAATCTTTTTTTTCAGTTTTATTTTCCAGGGAAAATTATAAAAATCAAAATTACCATTGTAATTAAGACAAAATTACGAAGTTTTATAAGCGCCCAGCATTTATTAAGCGCCCCCTCGATTAAACGCCCATGCAAAAAAAATTAATAAGCACACCGGGCGCTTGTTTGGATATTTACGCTAGTAAAAATGAAGATTTCGACTCCAGAAAACACGTGTTATTAATAACAGAAGAGATAAAAAGAAAAATCTCGCGCATGCCCATAATTCAAAAAAAGAAAAAGGATCTAAAACAAGAACACAGACGCTTCATAATAGAGCTTTATGAAATTTCTGTTTAAACGATTGGCTATGACCTGGCAAGCATGAATTTCGTGTTCTACTAGACATAGGCATCATGAGTGAATGTCACCCAACAAATAAGATTGGGAAATACGTTTGATCGTCATCATCATAAAGTTGTCTCTTTTTTTGTTTGTTTCTTTTCGAAAACCTTTTTTTGATATTCTATTCCAAAATAAAATTTTAATCTCCATTAAATTTTCATTTTCACTTCGTTCAAACTTTGATTTGGATATATTAGGATTATATTTTTTATAAACGGGATTTTAGTTCAGATACGAAGAGAGTTTATATGCTCGTTATATCTTCATGTTCTGAATCAAAATGGTGTTTAAAAGCTTCATCATCTTCGTCACAAACATAATAATTCTTACAGTTTATGGAGAACCATTTCCATGGAAATCTTTTTTCCGAAATGATTCAAGCGATGAACAACCTTACGACAATCAATATCTTCACTTCAATCTCTGTGAAAAAAGATACACAAGATGCAAGTGTGACCATGGATGCTTTGTTAGAGGGGATTGCTGTATCGATCAATTTTGGAAAGAATTCCAACCAAAAAATTTGACATTGTACATCGAGGCGTTTCTTTTGAAAAGCAAAATTCTGACAGACAAATTGAAACGCTTAAAATACAGACCGGTCCTTCCAACAACCTATCTAGCCAACTCTTCTATTGATGAAAACATCGCAGAGAAGGTGTGGATGATTACATCGTGCCTAGACAGTTCATCTGTGATACAAGTATCAAAATGTAATCAGAGTAACTTTACACCTATCTATCCTGTAACAGATGGACAAGGAATGATTTACCGTAGTTCATATTGTGCGATATGTAATGGGATTGTTCAATATTCTTTTGCAAAGCTCCAAGTAGAATGTAAGGAGAACTTAACATATAAAGAAGCTTACAAGACATGGATGGACGAAAATAGTGATATCTGTAGGATTTATTTACATAAAGATCCGGATGAAAAACAAAGACAATTCCTCGTACATAAGTTTCCACCAGACTTTAACTTTGAATCGTGTAAAAATTCCTTATGTTTGTCTTATTACTCTGAATACAAAACCGCGCGAAACTATCATTGCTTCAACAAATGTAAACCCACTAAAACAGATAGAATCCTGAAGAAATGGTCCGACACAATCAATGTAAATGATGACACAAAACCTTCATGTTTAAAAACTCAATTGATAAACTTCCTGACTTCTTCATGTGATCAATTGTTTTGCAGCAGCGGTTATCAGCTTGTCAATTCCAAATGTTTAAAAAAAAACAGGAATGCAAACTTTTCATCAACGGGAAACTTCACCGACGCGTTGATTAATTGTATAGCTACGCAGAAAATGTATATTTACTATCAAATATCAAAAAGTGCAAGCATGAGTATAGTTAATAAATGGCGGCTGTCCATCAAGAATGCATTTACGTTTGTGAGAATACCAAACAGTTTAACGTATTTCGTTGCCATTGAATCCAAAACAATCAAAACGGCTTTGGATATGATCAGGAATCCTAATGAAACAATTCCACAAATAATTGAAAGAATCATCATCACTCGAAGTTCCATTGATTTTTTGCTAACGAAAATGTACGGGTTCGATCCCACTCGAAGTTTTCCCAATGGTAAACTTTGCGTTTTGGCAACAAAAGTATACTTTGATTACAACATTACTGATCAATGTGAATTGGATTCAACCAATCAAACACTGAATTTTGATGACTATAACGTATTTGTAACCATCGATCGAAATGGTTCAAGATTTCATATTTACACTTGTAAATCATTTCACTTACACTCTTCCTGCCCAATGGTTGAAATCACGAGTTACTCCGTTGATGAAAACAGAAGGGTAACGAGTGGTTTACTCAAACTCAAATCTTTTTTGGATACCAAAGAATACATTCCAAGTCCAAATGGAATTGCCATTTGTGCCTATGATTATAAAACCAATGTTGAAAATTGGGAAAAGATTATGAATTATGTAGAACACTACATAGGCTTAGTTGGATCTGCCTTAAGCATAGCCTGCCTCATTGGAGTTTTGGTGAAATTCAAAAGAAATAACCTCAATAACCTCCCACAACTGGATATTACAGCCCTCCTGATTATCATTATGTCTGCAGATATCATATACGTCATCACAGTTTGGTGTAGCAAGTACCTTACAGTTCCTCATACTATTTGTTATCTGCTCGGTGTTCTCCTTCATTGGCTTCAACTTGCATTACATATTCAAGTCTTCATTATTGCATATCAATTTGCCAAGACATTGCTTAGGAAATCTTCAGTAGATGTGGACAAGGTGTTTTTTTACTTCGGACAGCATCTTGCTTGTTCGTTTCTCTTACCTATCATATTCATAATGGCCACTATTCTCGTACACTGGATTGGAGTGGTATCGAGCAGTTACGGGAATAACGGTGTTTGTTGGTTAAGTGACCACAGAGTCAGAATCTACTGTTACATCGTTCCATCACTGACTATTGATGTGCTTGGTGTCATTGGCATCATCATTGGCACCTCAAGAATTCATTTCGTTAGCAAAGGAAATTCAAGCGTGATGCGTGAAGAAGAGAAGAATAGATATGAAACCAAATCTGTGGCTTTAAAATTCTGTCTTTTGTTGGGTACAATGGAGATACTTGGAGCAATACAAGTTGTTGGAGATAACCTATCAAAAGCCGCGAAAATTTTCAACTCCAGTTCATTGTTGCTTTATACAATCATTCGAAGTTCGAGAGGCATCGTGATTGGTTCGTTGTATTATTATAAGAGCATAAAAGAACGACGTATGAAGAAGGTGAGTATGTTAATATTGAATGAGTTAGCGTAGCAATGCATAAGATATTTGATAACACAGAAGACGAAAAATATTGCAAAAAGAATGATAGGATTAAATTTACCTCTTTCTTCATCAGACGAAATATTTGCATTAGGCAGTTTGAGTTGTAGTTATGAAGAAAATAATAGATATTTTATTAAGGAAATTACGCAAGTTCATTATAACAGCACTTCTTCAATTACGTTTTAATTCTTGAATGTAAAACACCATCATTAAATAAATAGCACAATTTGAAAATAGTTAAAAATATCGTATGCTGTAATTTGAACCAGCCGTCTGTGACATTCCTTGACTATTCATTCCACACATATCGTATGCATAAGTGTTTGTTTGTGTGATTGAATTGAAATGCGGGACTATTAAATCCAGGAGATACGTTGAATCTTGGCGGCTGATTGGATATAAGATCTAAAATTTTAAAAATGTGAATGTAAGTAGGAAATTTCATTTTTCCTTTCATATAATTTAATAAAAGTTGTCTGAAATTCAGCTGAAATATGTATGGGGATTCAAATATAATACAGGTTTGGTTCAAGGGTGTTCCAGTCTGTTTGTTTTGCTAGCTAACACCGATAAAAATTCTCGCACTCGATTGTCGATTTTTTAACTGATCGTTTTGTGGCGAAAGTTTTATGATAAAAATAGCGATGAAATACATAGAAGAACTAAAAACGTCATTGATAGTACACAAAGCTGATATTAACGTCGAAGTTACAACTTCATAAACAATAGGAATTTTATTTTATTGAGACTGTAATTATATTCTTCATTATACTGTTGATTTTCAAGTTATTATTAGTTAGCCGCTTTAGCCAGCTTACTATTGGAACAGGGTTTCGTCGTCGTCGTCGTCTATAATTTTTATTAAATTTTTACTTCTTGTTTAGTAATATTCAAGTGAAAAGAAGAATGTGAATCATGTAAAAACAAAATTATGAAAATTTTGTAAAAAGCTTTTCGGCTTACGCCATCATCAGTTACATTTTTGAGAAATGGCGAGCGTTTATAACACAATGTGAATCATAAGATTAACAAATGCCGCTGATTTGCTGCCGTAATCGGCTGTATTTTTATGCATTTAAATTCATAAGGCTCTCGAAGATTTAAGAAAATTTATTTATCTTTCTATTAACGTCAAAAGTAAAATCAAATTCCTTGAAAATTAAAAAGGTTGAAACTGACGTTTCTGATAAAGAATTAATGACCGGAAAATTGAATTAGTTTCCAATTTTTTAATGGGTTTCGAGGGGAACAAAATGTTTTATACCTCTAATTTGCTTTTATAGTAGGACAACCCAACCCATTGATCATCAAAGTCACGGGTACTTTGGCAATCCTGTTTTTTCGTAACAAATATCCAGTGGAAGTGCACCTGCATTCTTTTGGTTAAAGTTGGTATCAAAATTTATTAGCAGCAAAATAATTTGTAGTACGTGACGGTGGAAGGTGAAGGAAGAGTCTGACGCCGCGAAATATTTTGGATTTATATTGGGTTTTTTTAGCAGTAGTTATCGTGATGTGTTAATCGAGTAGGAGGACACTGGATCAATGATGCCTCACTGAACGTCTTGGCTGAGCGTTTTTGTCCCTGTTCATATTTGGTTATATTTCATAAACTCCACTACTCAAGAACATTGACTCATAGACTCCTGAACATTGTTTAGCCTGCGGTTTTGAATTATAAAATTAAGAATAAAGTTTTCTTCAGTTTCCCAAATGCTTGATTCTGAAACTAAAACATACGTTTTATAATAGAGCTTTCTAGAGTTTCTGTTTAAAAACTGTTATTTTCTAGCGAACAAGTAGTTCTTTATTCTCTTGGGCTTAGGCGCCACAAGTGAATATCCCTCAAAATATTTGAACAGATTAGATTGGGCAATGAGTTTGATTATGATGATGAAATTAAAAATCTTCATATGCATTTATTTTAAATTAAACATAATTATAAATATATAAAAGATTGTATTGTAATATAAATTAATGTAATGTAATGTAAAGCTTGTTTTATGGAACTTTAAGAAAATAAACTGGTGATGACTAGCTGAAACGGCTTTTTATATTTGCATTTTCTATTCAATTCTAATTAAATATATGATTAAGCTTCTTAGTTCAATCTTCATTTGGCTCCAATTTGGATCGTACATATTAGGAAGCTATTCTTTATCAATAGGATCTGACTTTAGATACAAAGATAGCTTGCGTGCGCTGATTATCTCATGATCTTCTCTATTAAATCAATATGGTGTCTGAAAGCCTCTTAATTGTTATCACATACATATCAATCCTTTCAGTCGTTTATGGGAAATCTTTTCCTTCAAAATGTTTTTCCAACACGATAGACCTTCTCATGAATTACGTCACTACAAACAACATCTCGTTTTCAAACTGAATAATCATTTTGAACTTCGTCCGGAACGCCGTTCCAATATTTTCGGAGTTTTTTTGGGGTTTTTTTTTTTTTTTTGAAGAAATACTTTCTTTTCTTTACAAATCTATCTAACAACTGAAAAACAGTTGGTCTTGTTAAGATATAACATTATATAGGATTTCTTTGAACCTAATGATTTGTTCAAGCTTCCTGAATCATCATCGATGTTTGATGGATGAGGTCCAGATTTTCTATCGAACACGGCTTTCTCAATCTGGAGCCCCGAATGCATCTGGTCATTGAACGGAGTAATGACGTCTTCCTTTGAATTGAGCGTGTGGTGTCGCTACATCGAATCTTCTTCTTTTCAGCGTACATTTCAGCTAATCTTTTATAGAATATGATGCATTCCTTCGCCATCACACCGTTCGTCGAAAACACGAGTCCTACGATCTGGGTATCCTACGCCCTTGCTCAGACGATATGAAAATTACACTTCAAATTGACAGGTCGGAGAAATAGGTTCATTTCATATAAAGAAATTGTTTATAAAAACATAAATAAACTCATCTTCTGCGCAATATCCCAACTTACTTTATGATATGCTAGGTCCGGATAGTAATAATGTACCAAAATTTAAAGCTTTGTTTCTTATAAATTAAGTTCTTATAAAACATGAATACGCTCATTTTCCGCCAAATTACCTTTATCAAAATTCAAAAGTCTTACAAAGAGTTTTTTATCTTAAAATTCTTAATCTTTACACAAAATATAGATTATCATGTCATTCATAAAAGATTTTATGATATATCGCAAAAGCAGTGATAGTTGAGTGAAAAAAAATCGAGAAAAAATACTTGTATTAAAAAGTCCGCATTTTACATATCTGCGAAGCACTCGATTACAGTTCAAAAATTACATATCTATGATATGATATGATACTTTATTTTTTGTTATAAGAAACATATATGGTTCATCTAGTTTATATAACAACGCTACATTATATAAGGTGCAGTTAATACGAAATCATATAGATAACCTGAGTAAAAGTACAATCGACTAGAATAACTATAAACTGTGACCAGTTGTTTCCAAATAACACGGGAAACTCGTAGAAGATCATAATGATCTTATCGTCGAGAACCGATTTAGTAGCTACAGTCAATGTTTCATTGTCTTAGACGTTTGGACAAGAATTTGTAATGTTCGGATTTTATAAGGTATAGTGTGATCTAATAAACAAGATGAGATGCAAAGGTAGGAAAATGACACAAGGGTTGAGTTATAACTAGAAGTACTGTAACAGGTTTACAAATTTCTTTACATCTCGTTTTAATAGATTCTTGAAGTTAGGTAAGGATTTACTGTCTGATAGAGAACATGAAGGAGTAACAAAAAGATTCCACAAGTGTGGTCCACGATGTCTGATGCAGAATTGACTAAGTTTATTTTTACAAATTGGTTTGACTAGCATTTTGTTCATTCGAGTTGTATATTTGTTCTTGGCTTTAGGTGTATAGAGGTCATAGAAGACAGGTTGAGAGATTTTCATTTTACACTTAAACATAAATGTTAGGGTTTGAAAAATATTTAATTCATAAAGCGTTAATATGGCACACTCTCCAAAGAGAGGTTTAGTATGCGCATTGCGATCTTTGTTGTTTATAACTCTTATGACATGTTTCTGACGACGAGCAAGAGAAATTAACTTACTTTTTTGTGCACTAGCCCATATTATGTTGGCATAGTTCAAAAAACTATGTTCAAAAGCATAGTAAAGTTGTTTTAGTGGATGTTTGTTCAAAATATGTTTTGCTTTATATAATACTCCAATCCCCTTTGATACTCTAGAGTTGATATATTGTCTCTTGTTAATTTAGTATCACCTATGTACTGCCAGTAAATGTCGCAATCGCCAGTAAATGTCGCAAAATTGCCAGTAAGTGTCGCAATTCAACAGTAAGTGTCGCAAAATCGCCAGTAAGTGTCGCAACAGTAAATGTCGCCAAGAAATTAAAAATCAACATGCATTGCTATCACAGCCTAAGTGACAACATCATCTATTTTCCAGACTTAATTTTTAATCAAAGAAACTTAAAATTCTATAGATATACTCCTAATTTTCCGATATTGTTTTATGTCATATATGTTTTCTTAATGACAATAGTCGTTAATATACTCAATGTTTCTTATGGTAAAGAGAAAATAGCAAAGTAAAGTTGATGCAGAACTTCCTTCACCACATGCGTGCGTATATTTATGTTTATCACCATGTACATCACCTTGCAGTCCGTTGGTCTGAGTGAGTACTGTAATTGTGTGCTGGATAGTACCTTATTTTTCTTATTTTTGTGTAATTTAGTCTGTGGCAGATTTTTCGTTGCGGTTGTTTTCATCCATATTTTACAGTTCTTTCTTCCTCCAAGAACAAAAAAATATAGAAGAAAAGAAACATAAGTGTGCAGCTTCGGCTGCACCACAATAATAGCTTGTCCAGCTTTGTCGCACCAAAGTATTATAAACGTACTTAAATAGTATCTGTGCTTTTGCACCTTCATAGCTTGTGCAGTTTTGCACTAAATTAACTTGCGCTCTAAAAGTACATATTTTGTGCAGTGTCTTGCACCAAATACCTTGTACAGTTTTGTTGTACCAAAATTATATATATACCTTCTTAGTCAACATATTTTCCTGTGCTGTGTTGCGAGACTTGGTTATTGGAATTCATTTGACATAGATTTAATTGTAAATGAAGGTGACCTTCTTTACAAGTCATTGAATAAAGATACATATATATCTACTTTAAAGGAAGAAAGTGTTTGCGGAAGAAAGCTTTGCGGATCGGCTGAACCGCAAATTTTTTGCATTTTGCGGCAAAAATCTTTTGTGGTTCGTGGAAATGAATCCTTTGTGCGGGAATGAACTTTTGCGGTTCCTCACATTTTTTTTTGCGAGAAAAAAATTTTGCGCTTGTTAAACGAAAGTACCTTAGAGGGTAAAATTTCGTCAGGGAAGTTGTTTCTTTATAGACATGAAAGCAACGAGAGGAAATGATTGCATTAAAAGAGTAGATTAACGCCATTTTCTAGTTGTTCTTTTGATAGTTACTACAGTTAGTAAACAAACTCACTGACATTCGAATTTGGGTTCTATTGTAATACGTTGGAGAATTTAAGACAAATATATAAGAATTTAAGGCAAGCATAGTTTAATTTTTTGTTGGAGAAAATATTTCACAACTGTTAGCTCGAACAGCAAAATTAAAATGCCACGAAATTCAATTTTGCCGAAAAAAGCCCTCAAAATTTTCACGAAATAAAGTAGATCAAATCACTCATTGAAATTGGAGTCAATGAACTTCTAGAAACAGGCTTTAGGTAGGAGGAATTTGTCTTGTAATAATTAACGAAATTGGGATTATTTTGAAAATTTTGCGGTTTACCAATATTACAATATTTTGTGGGAATAAACTTTTGCGATTCGAACCAAAACCGCAAAACTTTCTTCCGCAAACACTTTCAATTTATTTTCCAGACCTTAAGTGCCAATCCTACAGATTAAAATTGAAGATTACGTAAGGGCGCGAAGCGCCTGCAATGTAATCTAGATTTTATGAATAAAATCGAAGCCAACGAACTAATACTGGTGTATCCGCCCTGTCTCGCTTGGATGCTTCATGGTATAGGTGAAAGTGAAATTTCGAAATGATATGCACTTAGGAATAATTAACTAAAAAATTCTTTTGCGTAATATTATATTTTTTGTTTAATGATCAATTACATGATTTTCATACTAGAACCTAGTATAAATAAAAGTTAGAAAGAACATATCAACAAGGAGTTCGATTTCTTCTTCAACTTGATCTGAGCCAGTATCCTTTCATTGAATTTCTCCCCTAACAGTTCCTCAGATCGTTTTTTTTGCAGGACATCCAAATTTTCTTTCAGAATGTCCTTTACTTTTTTCTTGTCTCCAATGACCGTGTTCAGAATACTACGTCTCCGATAATACGATGCTGAGTTAAATGCCTGTCCGATCATTGTGACAGATTTTTCAAGAAGTTCACAAAATGTGTTGGCTGTATCTAAGTTGCTTTCTAACTCAGCCTTGTTACCATCATTCTCTGCATTATCATATGCTGTCTGAGTATCGAATTGTTGGTTCTCCACGTAGTCCCAAATATGAGATAGAGGTCCCAACGCTTGACCAATTTTTTCTTGGATATTTGAAAGGCTTTGTCAAGGGATATACATTGTTTTTTCCCTTTATCTGTTAAAATTGATTTCATGTACATGTCTATTTCCTTCTTTGTCTCAACATTAGAAGGTACTGGATACTGTTCTATGATATTATCTTTAGGCTGTTTATCTGGAATGTAACGGTTTAATTTGTTCAGTGCTAAAGATGCTAACTCATCTGGTAGCTTCCATGATTGTTCAAGCTCATGCTTTGTGAGATCAAATCTCTCCACCTTTCGTTTCTTTGGTGGTGCACTGGAAACTTCAGTGGCTTTTCGTTTGCTCGTTGGATCCTGATTTTGGTCCTTATCCGAGCCTGAAGGTGAAGAATTTCCTGGGTCTTCCCCATCTGAAATTACTTCACATTGTTTTTCCATTCTATATGAAAAATGTTTTAAAAGTCTCATTTAATGACTGTACATAGAATGGTAACGCACCTCAAACTACTTTTACATCACAATTTTTTGTGATTTCGTTGATAGAAGATAAAAGTTCAATATACTTACGTAAGATCCATAATACGTCTTAACACCATGCGAGAAAGAGAACGAAAGAGGTCGTTGATGGTTAAAGCTATAGCCTAAAGCTTTAAGCAATCAAGCGAGACAGGGCGGATACACCAGTTTATAAGTATATAAGTATATGGGACTGTTCACAAATGACGTCAACTGTTAGGGGGGGAGGGGGGGTTATGCCAAAGTAGACGCTAGTTGACGGGGGGGAGGGGGGGAGGTGATACTACTGTTGACGTCAACCTTCACAATTTTCAGAACCTTGATTTTTCTAATTAAGTAAAAGTTTTTTATGAAAATGTGAATAAATGTTTACTTTGATGTGGTCCGTAGTGGCGTGGGAAAGTCCTTCCATATTGCTTTTGTTGGCTTCGTTCCGTTCCACCGTTTTTCGCTCACGTGGAGATTGATCAGAGAATTACACGAAGATCATTGCAAATATTTTTACGTCTAACAAAAAAAATGCGTAAGAAACTAAGATACAAAAGGACCAGTGGGGTGAAGGGTGCTTTGTTTTTTTTTGGAGGGGGGGAGGAGGGGGGGGGGGTCTCTTCTCAAACGATGACGTCCACTGAGGGGGAGGGGGGCAACGCAAAGTTGACGCAGGTTGACAGAGGGGGGAGGGGGGGTCAAAAAGTTTGAAAAATTGGTTGACGTCATTTGTGAACAATCCCTATACTATATATATATACTTTTAGGGGATGATTACATGATCCCGGTTAGACGGGATGAAATTTCATCCCGCCTTGCCGAGATGAATTTCAACTCGGTGTTATATACAAAATTTCATCATGTAATCACGATGGGAAATTTATGAAGATTTAACCAGGAAGCCAAGACCTCGGCAAGGCGGGATGAAATTTCATCCCGGCTAACCAGGATCATGTAATTAGCCCCTTAGGCGGGATGAAATTTTCCCATGTAATCGCTTCGTCCCGGTCAACCGGGACAAGTTTGAGTTTTGAGCATGCGTAGTTTGTCAAAAATTCAAAACAGAAAGGGTTAGTTTTGTCCCGTCCCGCCTAAACGGGATGAAAATTCATCCCGGCTAACCGGGATCATGTAATTAGCCCCTTAGGCGGGATGGAATTTTCCCATGTAATCGCTTCGTCCCGGTCAACTGGGACAAGTTTGAGGTTTGAACATGCGTAGTTTTTCAAAAATTCAAAACACAAAGGGTTAGTTTTGTCCCGTCCCGCCTAAACGGGATGAAAATTTTGCATATAACACCGAGTTGAAATTCATCTCGGCAAAGCGGGATGAAATTTCATCCCGTGTAACCGGGATCATGTAATCATCCCCTAAAAGTATATATATATAAGTATATACTTATAAACGGATGAAAAGAAGAAAACTATTTTTCGTTAGAACTTTGAGTTTCTTCCTTCACGGATTCATCAGCTAACTGAAAAAACTGACTTTCAGAAAAGAGATAAGAATGTAGTACTTTGGTGTACAACAAAGCTGTTCAATGCTATTTGGTGCAGCACACTAAGTTATAGACATGAACAGAAACCACAAAAGCAACCAGAACCAAGATGAAACCACACCAAATTTGGCACTCTTCGTGGATGGTTTTTGGCGCCAACTTAGAACAAAGAAAAACAAGAGAGCGGATGGCACACACACCGTTGTACTTGCCTCGATTTCACCACTTCGTTTTGTAGTAGAAAAGTCTGTTAATTTTGTCGGGAATTATTGAGAAAACAGATGTCATCGATTTCTCGTTTTACAGCTAGACTAGCGCGAAGTATATAATAGATATATAATATACATATTACCATGCGTAAAATAGAGAGGAAATACTAAGTTAGCACGGTAAAAGCGAGTTTTTTCAAGAGATACACTTCTTAATTGAAAGGGCGAAAATGTGTATCAAGTGCGAATGAAAGTTCATATCATCCTCAAGGACTTACCTATGATAGCCCTTACTAACGTAAGTATTTAACGTTAAAAAAAGACTTCCATTCTAACCAACCACTAACGTAACCACAACGTAAAAAATAACGTAACACTAACGTTAGTATAACGTAAATTAACGAAATTTAACGTTTAACGTTTAATGTCACTTTCTAACGTTATACTAACGTAAGTAGTTAACGTTGGAATAACGTTGATTTTAGGTTGGTAACGTTAAACATAGAATCAACGTTAGACTAACGTTAAATAAACGTTGTGTGCCTGCTGGGTAAGAGGTTGTTCATAAAAACAGTTGGTTAAGATATTATCAATAAGTGTTGCAGTTATACTTGTTACTCTCGTAGGTTTATTAATTAAAGGTACGCTATGAGTAAAGGCATTGTTATAAAATTCTGTGACAGTTTTATCTTGATTGTAGTTCAAACAATTCAAGTTAAAATCTCCGATAGCAAACAATAATTTTTGGATTTCTGCGAAAGCAAGAAATACATTAAAACCGGCTTTGTTTTTTTTGGATTTCTGTGAAAGCAAGAAATACATTAAAACCGGCTTTGGTTTGTTTTTTTTTTTTTTCTGCTGTCCAAACCTACATCGTTTCTTTTTTTAAAAAAAAAACACAAAAAAAACTGTCATATAAAGTGTGTATCCATGGTTACGATTCGCACCTTATGCGTATTTCTTTTCTTTGTATGTAAAAGCTTCTGTTTTTGTTTTACCTTATCGGCCCTTTTTGCGCCGGCCCTAATTTAACGCCGGCCCTTTTTACGCCGGCCCTTATTCCGCCACCCCAAGATTTTGCCTTAACGCCACTTAGGGCCGTTATTTACGCCTCAAAAGTAAAATTTTTTTTTCAGCACTATTTTTCACTTTTTCTGTTCAAATTTTAACTTATACTACAAATGTCTTCTAATATATATCATCTAGTACATCGTAAGACTTAATCTATTACAGCTATTTCGTCCTCTTTTTCATTAATGCTTCATTATTTTCTCTAATTCTCTCATCGTCATCTGATTCTACCTCTATTTCTGCTTCAACTTCCCCTTCATCTGACTCCTCATTGTCTACAAAGAGTTCTTTCACATCTAAAGTTTGTTTCATTTTTTCAAATCCAAATTTCAACTTTAAAAAATAACGCCGATTTTTTGAAAAATTTCCATTTTTTTGGCCCTTTTTACGCCGGCCCTTTTAACGCCGCGCACCAAAATTAACGCCACATTAGGGCCGGCGTAAAAAGAGCCGATAAGGTAGTTAAGTCTTACACTTTTTAAAAGGTAAATTGCCATCAACCCTGGAAATGAACAAAAGTTGACAAACTTTCTAGCAGGATAATAATAATAATAATAATAATAATAATGAATTTATTTCAGCATTTCCAATAAAATACAATTGGCTCTTCATCTGAAATTTGTATGAGTACTGTATGTGGATGGCGTTAATAATACAAAATTTATTTTAATTTTTTTTTTTTTTTTTTTTTTTTTTTTTAAATAAATGAAGTTCTGGCAACAGCCTTGTCTAACAAGTAAGCTTTCAGTGTGTTTCTGAACGTGGATAAACTTGAACATTCCCTTAATGGCTTCGGTAGAGTGTTGAAAATCGAGGTAGCTTCATACTGGAAGGTTTTCGCTTTATCGGTGCTTTTCAGGAGTACTCCGGTGCGGCTGCTATTATTACGTAGTGAGCGAACGTCATTTTTCTTTGCGACCTTGATGTTACAGGGAATGTTTGGGTCATTGAGGGACTTGAATGTGAGCATGGCAATAGCATATTCGTATCTTTCTAGAATTGGTAACCAAGATAGTTTGGTAACATCATCAATAGTTCCATATCTACCAAATACAAAACCAGCAGCAGCGTTTTGAACTTTTTGCAGTCGTTTGATTAGATAAAGAGGTGTCGTGCCGATGTAGATGGAATTCCCATAATCAAGTTTCGATAGGATTAGTGCGTTTACTAGTTGGTTCTTTAATTTGTAAGGCACCAGTCGTTTCAGCAACCTTAGCAATTTCAATGTGGTGTAACAGCTACGGATGATGTTGTTTATGTGTTCTTTCCATTCTAGGTGTTTATTGAAGGTGACACCAAGAATTTTTAGACTTGTTGTTGATGTAAGTTCTTGGCCATCACATGTAATCATGTTTTTTGTGTTGAGATGGTGCAGACGTGCTAGTTTTTTGGTGCTAAATACCATCGTTTTGGTTTTATTGTTATTGAAGACCAAGTTTGAAGCATTTGACCAACTTTTTAGATTCATGAGATCAGAGGTTAGTTCCGTAGCTTTATGGGTTAGGTTGGCTGGTTTGCAATGTCCGTAAAGGGTAGTGTCATCGGCATATTGAAGGGAATCGGACGTTTGAAGATATTTGGGCATGTCGATCACATAAAGATTAAATAGAGTAGAGCCAAGAATTGAGCCTTGTGGGATTCCAAAACGACTTGTTAGTAAGGTTGATGATTTATCATCGACTTGTACATAGTGTGGACAGTTGGTAAGGTATTCTGTCATCCAATGTAGAAATGGTTTAGAGAAATTTAGCTGGTGTAATTTAGAGAGAAGGGTTTTGTAATCAATCGTGTCAAAAGCTTTGGAATAATCAGCAAACACTGCGATTGTGACTTCTCCTCTATCCATTGCTTTTAGTATTTCGTCTCTTAGCATCATTAAACAGGTAATGGTCGATCTAGATTTCCGAAAGCCATGTTGTGTTGATTGGTATAGATTTTCAATATGGTCAACTAATTGGTGAAGAACGACTCTTTCGAAAACTTTAGATAGGACGGGGAGAATTGATATGGGGCGATAATCAGAAGCTTGGGAAGGTGATTTGACTTTTGGTATGGGACAGATTTTTGCAACTTTCCAGTCTTCAGGAAATGTATTATTATATTATTATATTATACAAATTTCTGGAAGTAGGCACATGGTGCCTTTAACACCAGGTTCAATCTTTGACGACTTGTCGAAATCGAGTTTGTCGGGAGGCTGTTGTTTCGACGAGATTCAGATTGATATCGAACATGATACCAGCACTTTTCCATAATTTGTCGAGTCGACTTTTGAACGTATTGAGTGATGGTGCTTGCACAACGTCTAGTGGCAGGTTATTCCATTGTTCCGCAACTCGATTTTGAAATGAATATTTTTTAACGTCTTTAAGACACTTTTGTCGGGTAATCGTGAATTCGTGACGACGTAAATTGTGTTTTTGACTATCCTGAGATCGAAAGCGAAGAAAATTTCCAATAGCTTCTTTGTCATAAAGGTCATGGGTGATCTTATACATCTCGATCATGTCGCCCCTATATCGACGATACTGCAGAGATGGAAGGTTCATGATCTCCAATCTTTCCTTGTAGCTAAGGTTTTTCATTCCAGGTATCAATTTTGTTGCGCGACGTTGTACATCTTCGAGATGAGAGATCTGTCGTTGCAGGTGAGGGTTCCACACGGGAGCACCATATTCGAGGTGGGGGCGTACAATACTTGTGAACAGCAGCTTGAAACAATCCTTATCTAGGTAGACAAACGTTCGCCGTAACATACCAACAAGAGCATTAGCTTTTTTCACCTTTTCGTTAATGTGTTTTTCAAATGAAAGATGCTCATCGAAATTTATGCCTAGGTCATTCACATCTGATTTTTGCATGAGGACAGTGCCATCCATTACATACTGTGTTGCACCAGGATACTTCAACTTTGACTTTATTTTCATGTGCTCACATTTTTCCGGATGGAATTTCAATAAGAAGGTATCTGTCCAAAGCAGTAATTTGTTTAGATCGCTTTGTAGGTAAGCAGCATCAGCCATGGTTTCAATTTCTCTGAATATTTTCAAGTCATCGGCATACAGAAAAAGTTCTGACTCATCAACAGTTTCAGCTATAGTGTTTATGAAGATAACAAAAAGCAACGGACCTAGGACCGATCCTTGGGGCACTCCTGACGTTACGGGAAATACATCGGATTTGTTTTGATTTACACAAACTTGTTGATATCGATCGGACAGAAAATCTCTTATCCGTAGTGACGCAAGACTTCAATTAGTCGACAATGGGGAACAGTATCAAACGCTTTTTTAAAATCACAATATATGATATCAATCACACCTCCATTTTCAAGACTTTCTGTCCATTTATCTATAATTTGGAGCAGTTGCAGAGTATTATACAAATTTCTTCCACCAAGAAAACCGAATTGGCGATTTGACAAAAGTTTATTGGCTTTGAGATATGATAGCAAAGAATTACGCATTATCGATTCGAAAATTTTTGATGCAATGCTAGTCAGGCTAATTGGTCTGTAATTTCCAGCAGAATTTTTGTCACCTTTTTTCTTATAGATGGCTGTGATGTTAGCTCTCTTCCAAGCAGATGGGACTTTCCCCATGGTGTAAGATTGTTCGAATATGATGTGAAGTGGTTCAGCAATCACGGTCGCTAGTTCTTTTAATACACGTGGATGTAGGCCGTCCGGACCAGGACTTTTGCTGGGATTCAATTTCTCTATTTTTTCAAAACCATTCCTTGTGTCATCTCCAGTTGAAAGTCACTTTCAATTATTGGTTTCTTCAGGCCGTCAAGTGCAACAGGTACCGTTGGTTCATCTATATAGACGCTGGAAAAGAATTCACACAGAACATTTGCTTTCTCTTGGTCAGTTTCTGCCATTTTTTCGGAATTTTCATTCATAAGTAGGTCTGGAATTGACGATTTAATCTTTAATTGTGTTCAATGAAGCCATTGATAATGTGGGTTAGTGGTGATATGATTTTGTTGCCTACGGGTTTAAGGAGGTTTATGGCAATCTTCAATGCTTTGTGTTTGGTGAGCCTTTTTTCGAAGTGTATCTCGTTTGTGTTGTAGGTCGTTGATTTGAAGGTCATGCATCCATGGGGCGGGTGGTCTGGTTATTTTGCAACGTGTAAGAGGAGCATGTTGATTGATGCACTGGAGAATGATATCATTCATAACCTGGAGTTTTTCATTTGGGTCATCAAAACCATATACGATGTTAAGTGGAAGTTGTTCGAAGTCATTACAGTATTTCTTTAGGTCAAAGTTTTTGAAGTTTCGAATGTACTTGTATCTCGGTTGGTAACGATCGATTTTAGCGTTTATGCAAATATAAGGGCCGTCGTGGTCACTAATTTCGGTACACGGTAAAACGTTCTTGGCTTTTACTTTGGACGGGTAGTTCGTCACAATGTGGTCAATTAAAGTTAATCCATGCCTAGTCGGTTTATTAATCAATTGAGTCAGATTGTAACAGTCCAGTACCTGTTGGTATCTTTGGGTAATTGATGAGTCAGGTTTTAACATATCTATGTTGAAATCCCCTGCTATGGCAATTACGCCATCCCAAATACTGGACACGTGATTAATGAGAGATTCAAAATGGTCAAGCCATTCAGTTACACTATCAGTGTCAAAATTTGGTTGATAGACTGCACATATCAGAACTTTGCTATAGCGATTCTTGCCCTCTACTTCAATCCAGATATGTTCCATATGGCTATCACGTGATTTAATATCGTCTCTTAACTTTGTTTTAATGTGGTCTTTAACATATAAACCCACACCTCCACCACGCTTAGCAGTACGGTTACTGTAAAACATTCGATAACCTGGGATGTTGACATACTGCAGTAGATGAGGGTTGTCAGTCAGCCAAGTCTCAGATAGAGCATAGATATCGAAGTCGTATTCATTTACCATAAATTCAAATTCGGTAAAACTCGATACCATTGATTGTGTGTTTAAATGCATGATTTTCAGCAGATTTTTATGCTCCTTCAGTTCATTTTTGTAATAGTCCTTCTGAAAAATGACATCAGATTCAATTAAAGAGGTAGATGTAGACGGATAATCAAAGACTACAGCATTACATTCACTCTCATTTCAAGGTAGCTCAAGATGTATACATTTAGGGCAAATCCAAGAAGTAGATAATCTAGAAACAAGATTCTTTCGATAACTCAATAATGAGCAACTATTATAGTTCTATTTTTGATCTATAGCATATATCAGTTATGCTTTCATGGATTCCTAGGGAGTGTGTGATCAAAAATGTGATGTTGAATTGTAGAATGTTCAAATTTCAAGAGTGTCACTAGTCTTTCATTTTTCATACTTCAGCTGGTTTCGCAGAAATCCTTATGCCTGCAAGGGCATTTTGTTCTTCTTTGTTTGATGTGTTATAAACTTTCTCAGCATATTCACCGAATGATTTTGTGTCACCATTTGGCGGTCTGTAACAACATGTTAAAAGTATATTTTTGAAATTATCGTTGATAAGTTCTATTGTTAAAATTTTTTTGTCGCCATCAGAATAGGCACTGTGCATTTTGTACATTAAAGTGTTTCTGACGTACATCAGAACGCCACCGCCTTTTTCTGGGTTTTCCGCTCTAAATGTATTGCATCATAATGCTGCAAATGATAAAGTGAGTTGTTCCGAAACTCTAGGTCTTTACACCAAGTTTCTGTTAAACAAATAATGTTAAGATAAAAATCATATTCTTCCAGAAGTTCACGAAAGTTTTCAAAATTTTTACTTCTAATGTTGGAGTATACGATAGATAAGTTGTCAGTAATTTGGCGTAATTCGTTTTTAACTTGATCCGAGCAAATGTATGGAGTATCTAAACTCAATTCATCAAAAAAAAATTCAAATCTGAGTTATATCCTTAAAAATTGAATCCCTTGAGAAAATGGATTAAAAGACATTTCAAAATCGTTTCTTTGTTCCATTTTGATTAATGAAAGTCACGCATTCTGTTGCAGCATTTTTTACGTTAGAAATAATATTTCTATTATAAACTACCTTAGCATTTTTACACCTTTCTCACGTAACTCTTTCACTTGTTTGAATAACTCTTTTCTTTTAGCCATTGTTCTTTCAGAAAAATCCTCGTTGACGTATATTTTCTTCTCCCATAATTCCCGTGTTTTAAATTCGTCGAGAACTTTCATTTTTTCCTTGTAGTTTAAAAATTTAATTACAATCGGTCGCGGTTTGGTTGTTCCATCTTCATATTTTTTCCGCCCACTTCTATGCGCTCGTTCGATTTCCACATTTTTAATGTCCAATTCTTCTTTGAATAGCTTCTTTACTTTTACCTCTTTTAACTCTGAGGTTGTTCCTCCTACTTCGATCTTCAAGCTCATTGTTCATCCGTTTTACTCACAGCATTTGCCTTCTTCAATTCTTCCACCAAGTCGCTTTGCATTCTCTTCATAAACCTTTTCTATCTTTTCTTTCCTTTTTTTTCTCCCCTTACACATTTTATCGATCATGCAAGTTATTTAATAATAATAATATTTAAGAATATTTTGATATTTTTATTTGAAATTTATGTTCTAGGGAGAAGAACCATATATTATTGTATGGATCCCAATTTGATGATTAAAAAAAAAAAAAAAAAAAAAAAAAAAAAAAATCTTCTTCTCCATTCTTTCCTACGGTGGCACATTAGTGCCATCAAGTAACAAATTCATCTCTTGATACAAACTCGTTTCACAGGACGTCCTACGAACTCACAGGACGTCCTACGAACTCACAGGACGTCCTATGAACTCACAGGACGTCCTATGAACCTATGAACTCACAGGACGTCCTACGTGGTCATGTACGGTATCAAAAGTTTTAGCACGCTTCTTATGTGATTTCATCTTCTCCTCAGTTTTATTGTTTCTCTTTTTGCAGTCTTATATGTATTTTTATATATATATATATATATTTTTTTTTTTTTTTTTTTTTTTTTTTTTTTTTTTTTTTTTTGCAGCAAATTCTATCTCGTTTTTTTATCTTGTTTCTCATGGTAGAGGTGTGACTACATTTTTACCCCAATGGACGCTCTTAATTTTATATTTTGTTTATATTATTTAATATTTTTATTATATTTTTATTTAATCTATAAACAGGACGTTGTTAATAGCAATATGTAAATATTGAAAAAACCTATCCTGTATAAAGATTGTTAATAATAATAATAATAATAATAATAAACATAGAGAAAGTCAAAGAACTAAGATGGCTGCTTCAAGTGATGATCTTATTCATCATTACCACCAACGAGGATTTAAGTACATAGAAATATTAGCCCTTTTACAAAATTTGCATGGAATTGAAATAAGTTTACGTTCTAATCTCTTTAACACTTCTTCAGGAACATTTCGTCCCCGAAGAAACGTGATCAGTGACGCCATTTTGATTAGGAATGTTTATGTGGACATAGTCACGGTATCTCCTGGAGCACGTCTTAGGACGTCCTGTGAGTTCATAGGACGTCCTGTGAGTTCGTAGGACGTCCTGTGAGTTTGTAGGACGTCCTGTGAAACGAGTTTGTATCAAGAGATGAATTTGTTACTTGATGGCACTAATGTGCCACCGTACTTTCCACTTCGTTTTTAAAAAACTCCATCATCGTATCTCTTTGCATGCTCATAATTTCCTTCCCTTGATTGAAGGTAAAACATTCTTTCAAAGTTTTTAATAGTACCGTATTTCCTCTACTAAGCGCCCGGGCGCTTATAAAATTTTTTCGAAAATTAGGAGGGCGCTTATTGGAGGGGGGCGCTTAAAAGAGGGGGGCGCTTATAAAATTATTTCAAAAAACCCCTACAAAAAATTGTAAAAGGTGTTAGAAATAAATACTTATTTCCACTTTTATTATTTTCTATAAAAACTATGTACAGAAAACAGAAGAAATATCAGGTATGGTTCATGTAATGTTTTCCAACTCTATATCTATGTCGTCATCTTCTTCTTAATTGGAGTCTATTAGAATGTTTGGATCATCTTCCATGTCTCGTTGAAAAGATCTACAAGCAGTTGGCTGACTGTTTTGGCTAGTTTCTAATAAGCGCCCGGGCGCTTATCTAGGATTTTGACTCTAACATTGTAACTCTAATAAGCGCCCGGGCGCTTATTAGAGGGGGGCGCTTATAAAATTATTTTTGGATTAACAGGGGCGCTTATTAGAGAGGGGGGCGCTTAAAAGAGGGGGGCGCTAAAAAGAGGAAATACGGTAATTTTACAGGGGCGGATCCAGGGTTAGGCAACTTAGGCAAATGCCTAACCCAAAATCAGTTAAATAATGTTTTTCATAAAATTGTATGAAAAAGGTATTGTATTACAATAATCAGAAAATAATCGAAAGTATCAAGAGATTCCCGCATCCAATCCGCCCGATCCTTTCTTTTCCAAAATAGGATTATTATTCTCCCGGCGAGGCGCGGCGCGCGCCATGATGTTAAAAATTAATGTTTTTTACAGCTTGAGTTTATAGGTAGTGATCCCTGCCCCGAAAACGACTTCTCATAGTCACATTGACAACACAGACTAGTGCCTAACGCTAACCTTAGGCGAAGAAAATTTGCCTAAGGAGCCCCGGGTTTACACACTTTAATGAATGAACTGGAAGAAAATTTGCCTAAGGAGCCATGGGTTTACACACTTTAAATGAATGAACCAGAAGAAAATTTGCCTAAGGTACAACCATGGGTTTACACACTTTATTGAATGAATGGTCACCAAATCTGCACAAAACGACCGTGGGGGGACCTTCGAATTAGACCCAGTTCAACATGGATTCGCTAGAAAACATCGTTGCAGCTTTTGATAACAATAATGAAGTATTAATTAGGAAATTTTGAATTCACTTAATACATCAAAGTCTAGGAAAAGCATTTTTTTTCGAGTTATGTCTCTTCTTTTGCTTTTGCAAAATGAAAACATTGTGGCTGCTTAAAGCAAGTGTTTTATTATTTTATGTAATAATGATTAGCATGGATTATTAGCATCATAATTGATTGATCATAAGTATGACGACAGTTAATTATTAGCTCAGCTATGTATAATAAGTTTGTTTATGTCAACTGAACCGAAGCCTATTCTTTATTGATTAATGATGTATATAAATATTTTTGGTATTTGTTTCTGTTAACCGAAAATGCATCTGTAAATGCTATGGAGTTACGTTTGAATGACTGAGTTTATAATACACAAAGTCATTGTTATTTTTCTGAGTTGTTTTGCGTAGGCAGCTGCATGGTTTTTTTAGCACCAGTATCTCTGCCTGGTAACTTATTTGTACAGTTCAGTATAATTTTTCTTGGTTCGAGATGACTGTCTGGTGTTGAATTTAAGAACTTTAAAAGGATCCTGTGTCCAAAATGATATGAACCAATATGATAGAGATCAAAAAGCCTCTTGTTAGTATTATATACTTACTTCAAGTTTCTGAGATATGTATTTAATTTTCGAAATCTTACATTCACTTTATGCAATGCATATTTTATGATGTATATAACAGTGGCGGATCTAGAGGTATGTCGAAATTTGTGTAGAGGATTAACATAATTTGTGAATTCAATTCATATTACCAATGGGATTATTTGAACGCTTTTGTTTTATGGTTAGATTGCTAACACTCTCCTACACAAATTTCGACATACCTCTAGATCCGCCACTGTATAATAAGATAGTATTATAGGTTAAACTTCTCATCGCAAGTTATCATTAATACTATATCTTTTTAAATTACTATAGAGAGAAAGGGCTTTCACTCTGAGTGAGTGATAAGAAAATGGAGTTATAATATATTGAGAGTTTATACACATAAACAAAGAATAAAAATCTTATTCTTATACATAATTATACATCATAATTATGTATTGTATGATTTTATGATTTTTAAATCAAAATATCTGCCCAAGGAAACAGAATTTCCAAAAACTAAGACTTCTGAAACAACTTTGTGCATTCTATCATCCCTCGAAATATCATTTTGGATGCAGGAACACTTTAACATCTTTGGAGTTATTCTTTCATTTTACAAAATCCTATGTTATGTCTTCTTTTGAAAAAGGTAATTACATAATGTTTTAGTTTGACTTCTTGTTTCCTATGCTACATTAAATTCTGGAAAAAATGTTGTAGCTCTTATTAAAGAGGAAGCATAATTTATCTGTTGTTGTGTAGTTTTATATATAGGTTCTTGGACTTGTCTCAGGGATTTCTGGAAACACCATCTTTTACTATATTGTGGTTGACATTATTTAACCATGGATCATTTTTAGGGTAGGGTATACTATTTGATTTGATGAACGCCTAGTGCAGAAATCTGTTTTTATTTTGCTGCCGGATAATGATCAAGGAACTTGTCTCTAACTTTGATTTTGGTCATTTTACTCTATTTCTTAACATAATTTCTTTTCTTTTCTTTCTATCTGACCATCTTGACCAGTACATAGATGAAATATGTATTTATCTGAGTGCTCCAATCTATCATGGTATAGGTGATTGAAAATTTATTTATTTGATTCATTACAGGTATGTTTTCATTTGATGGATTCTTCCTGTTCATGTACAAGCAATCAAGAAAATGAAGAAGATAACAGATGAAGTAATTTATTGGTTATTTACTTAACCTCCAATCTGGCAGAAAATATTATTTTGGCCTACATAAAGTAGTTCAATACATTCCATTCATACTCAATTAGTTTTCTTTTGTTTATTTCACTTATTCCATTAGTGCAACAATACAGGCTTGCATTATAACACTCCTTATGTTAGGACGAATGAATTCGAGTTAATATTTTTTACATTTCGAAAAGTATGTATTAGATTGGGCGTAAACTGGCGTAAATTTCATCGATTGCGCCCTTATGTGTGTTTGGCAAAAAAAGTTTGCCTAACCCTTAAAAAATCCTAGATCCGCCCCTGGATTTCTACTGACATCAGCATAGTGCAACCCTCAGTTCTACATGTAGTAGTTCATTATCTTTGAACAATTTTCTATAAGACCTTGTGAACAAGAATTTTTCTACGGGGCATAGGCACCATAAATGAAATTACCCAACATATTTGAATACATTAGATTAGGCAATACGTTTGATGGTCATCAACAGTTTTTTTTTTGTTCTTTGGAAAACTTTACATAAATAAAATAATGATGACTAACGGACGTTAGTTGAATTTATGTTTTCTACATAATGAAGTTTTTAGTTTTATCTTCATTAAATTTTCATTTTCATTTCATTCAAATTTTGATCGGATATATAAGGAATATATTCTTAATAAATGGGCTTTTATTTCAGATACGAAGACTGTCCCTGTGCTCGTTACATCTTCATGTTCTAATGAATCAAAATGGCGTCTAAGAGCTTCAACATTTTGATTACAAACATATTAATTCTTAAAGTTTATGGGGAATCTTTTCCATGGAAATCTTTTTTCCAACACGATTCAAGCGATGCACAACCTTACAACAATCGAACTCACTTAAATCTTGGTGAAAAAAGAGGCAAGGAATGTAAGTGTGACCATGGATGTTTTCTTAGAGGAGATTGCTGCATCGATCAATTTTGGAAAGAATTCCAACCAAAAAACTTAACATTGTACATCGAGGCGTTTCTTTTGAAGAGCAAATTCCTGACAGAAAAGCTAAAAAGGTTAAAATACAGACCAGTCCTTCCAACAACCTATCGGGCTAACTATTCTATTGATGTAAAGAACGTAGAGAAAGTGTGGATGATTACATCGTGCCCAGACAGTTCACCTTTGAAACAAGTATCAAAATGTAATCAGAGTAACTTTACACCTACCTATCCTGTAACAGATGAAAAAGGAATGATTTACCGTAGTTCGTATTGTGCGATATGTAATGGGATTGTTCAGTATTCTTTTGCAAAGCTCCAAGTACAATGTAAGAAGAACTTAACATATAAAGAAGCTTACAAGACATGGATAGACGGGAATAATAACACCTGTAGCATTCGTTTACATAAAGATCTGGCTAAAAAAAACTTCGTAGATAAATTTCCACCAAACCTTCACTTTGAGTCCTGTAAAGATTCCTTATGTTTGTCTTATTATGGCAAATACAAAACTTATAGAAACTATCATTGCTACATCAAATGTAAAACCGTTCCAAAAGTTACAAGTTTAATAAACTGGTCAGACATGATAAATGTAAATGATGACACAAAGCCTTCATGTTCAAAAACTCAGCTGAGAAACTTCCTGACTTATTCATGTGATCAACTGTTTTGTAGCAGCGGTTACCAGCTTATCGATTCCAAATGTTTGAAAAAAAACAGGAATGCAAACTTTTCATCAACGGGAAACTTCACCGACACGTTGATTAATTGTATGGCTACACAGAAAATGTATATTTACTATCAAATATCAAAAAGTGTAAGCATGAGTATAGTTAATAAATGGCGGCTGCCCATCAAGAATGCATTTACGTTTGTGAGAATACCCAACAGTTTAACGTATTTCGTTGCCATTGAATCCAAAACAATCAAAACGGCTTTGGATATGATCAGGAATCCTAATGAAACATTTCCACAAATAATTGAAAGAATCATCATCACTCGAAGTTCCATTGATTTTTTGCTAACGAAAATGTACGGGTTCGATCCCACTCGAAGTTTTCCCGATGGTAAACTTTGCGTTTCGTCAACAAAAGTATACTTTGATTACAACATTACAAATCAATGTGAATTGGATTCAACCAATCAAACACTGAATTTTGATGACTATAACGTATTTGTAACCATCGATCGAAATGGTTCAAGATTTCATATTTACATTTGTAAATCATTTCACTTACATTCTTCTTGCCCAATGGTTGAAGTAACGAGTTACTCGGTTGATGAAAACAGAAAAGTAAGGAGTGGTTTATTCAAACACAAACCTTTTCTAGATACGAAAGAATACTCTCCAAGTCGAAATGGAATTTTCATTTGTGCCTGTGATTATAAATCCATGAATACTGAAAATTGGGAAGGAATTATGAACTATTTAAAACAATACATCGGCTTGGTTGGATCTGCCTTAAGCATAGCCTGTCTTGTTGGCGTTTTGGTGAAATTCAAAAGAGATGGTAGCAGCAACCTCCCACAACTGGATATTACAGCCCTCTCGATCATCATTATGTCTGCAGATGTTTTATACTTAATCACAGTTTGGTGCAGCACGTACCTTACAGTTTCGCATACTATATGTTATCTGCTCGGTGTTGTCCTTCATTGGCTTCAACTTGCATTACATATTCAAGTCTTCATTATTGCATATCAATTTGTCAAAACATTGTACAGGAAATCTTCAGTTGATGTGGATAAGATATTTTTTTACTTCAGACAACATCTTGCTTGTTCGTTTCTTTTACCTCTCATATTCGTAATGGTCACTATTCTCGCACACGGAATTGGTGCGGTATCAAACAGTTACGGGAAAAACGGTGTTTGCTGGATAAGTGACCACAGAGTTAGAATCTACTGTTACATCGTTCCATCACTGACTATTGATGTGCTTGGCGTCATCGGCATCATCATTGGCACCTCAAGAATTCATTTCGTTAGCAAAGGAAATTCAAGCGTGATGCGTGAAGAAGAGAAGAATAGATATGAAACCAAATCTGTGGCTTTAAAATTCTGCCTTTTGTTGGGTACAATAGAGTTACTGGGAGCAATGCAAGTTGTTGGAGATAACCTATCAAAAGCCGCGAAAATTTTCAACTCCAGTTCACTGTTGCTCTATACAATCATTCGAAGTTCGAGAGGTATCGTGATTGGTTCGTTGTGTTATTAAAAGAGCATAAAAGAACAACGTATGAAGAAGGTTAGTATGTTAATATTGATTGAGTTAGAGTAGCTATACATAAGATTTTTGATAACACAGAAGACAGAAAATATTGCAGAGAATGATAGGATTAAATTTACCTCTTTCCTCAGCAGACGAATTATTTGCATTAGGCAGTTTGAGTTGTAGTTATGAAGAAAATAATAGATATTTTTTCAAGGAAATTACGCAGGTTCATTATAACAGCACTTCTTCAATTACGTTTTAATTTTTGAGTGTAAAATACCATCATTAAACAAATAGTACAATTTGAAAATAGTTAAAAATATCGTATGCTGTAATTTGAAAGAGAAACCTGGACTGAACGCTTGAGATCACATTCTGTCAATCAGCAAAACATAATCGCAGACCACTAAAGCTATAATAAAAGATCATCAATGTCTTTGCTTGATAAGTTAGAAGAATGATTGCAGGAGTTAGCAGAGAAAATATTTCCTGATGATGTAGGCTGAAGTAAGCTATTACTCGGAATATAAGGAGAATGTCCAGAGGAACCAGCCATCTGTGACATTCCTTGACTATTCATTCCACACATATCGTATGCATTAGTATTTGTTCGTGTAATTGAATTGAACTGGGATTGGTTTGCAGGACTATTAAATCCAGGAGATGCGTTCATTCTTGGTAGCTGATGGGATATAGGATCTAAAATATAAAAAATTTGAATATAAGCAGAAAATTTCATTTTTCCTTTCATATGATTTTATAAAAGTTGTCTGAAATTCAGTTGAAATATGAATGGAGTTTCAAATATAATACAGGTTTGGCTCAAGGGCGTTCCAGTCTGTTTGTTTTGCTAGCTAACACTGATAAATATGAACGGAGATTGAAATATAATACAGGCTTGGGTCAAGGGCGTTCAGGTCTGTTCGCTTGCTAACACCGATAACAATTCACTCACTCATATAGTGCTGTTGAGATTGTTGTGTAGGTCTCATTGGAGGAGGTTGCTGTCTGGACTTAAACTGACTCATTTCGGCGGACATTACTGAATCAAAAGCAGTGTTCGGTGTTGACTGTTGTCGATTTTTGAACTGATCGTTTCGTGGCGAAAATTCTAATGCAAAAAATAACGACGAAATACATAGAAGAACTAAAAACGTATAATAATTATTCCAGATGTGTTTCTTGGTTTATTAATAGTACAGAAATCTGACATTAACGTCGAAGTTACAACTCCATAAACGATAGGAATTTTATTTTATTGAGACTGTAATTATATTCTTTATTATACTGTTGATTTTCAAATTATTATTTTGTATTGAAATTCATAAAGCTTTCGAAGATTTAAGAAAATTAAAATCAAAATTAAAATTTAATTGCTTGAAAATTAAAAAAGTTGAAACTGACGTTTCTGATAAAGAATCAATGACTGGAAATATTGGAATAATTTCCAACAATTAAATGAGTCTCGAGTGGTATAAAATGTTTTCGAAAGATCTTACGCCTTTAATTTGCTTTTTTACTAGGAGAAGCGAGCCCATTGATCTTCACAGTCATGGGTAGTTTAGAGGCGATCCTGTCCCTTTGTAACAAATATCATAGTAAGAGTACCTGAGTTCATTTGGTTCAAGTTGGTATCAATCAGTTTATTACCAGCAAAAGAATTAGTGGCATGTGACGGTGGACTGTTAAAAGAAGAACCTGACACCGCGAAATTTTTGGTATTAATATTCCTTTGTATAGCAGCAGTTGGTCGTGACGTGTTAGTTGAGTAGGAAGATATTGAGTCAAATGATGGTGTACTGAACGTTTTGGAAGAATCCTTCGGAGCATTCGTCAAAGGTTTCGAACTTGAACCAGCATCACTCAAACCAAACAGTTTAGAAAACTAGAATGTAAACAATCAATAAAAATAAGTTTGTACAATGCTGAAATGATACGACGTTAATAAATTTGAACTCTTCGCTCTATTAAATGCAAAAAACATTGCCATCAAACCACAGCTATCATTTACTCTTCACAATAATTAATAAGCAAAGATTTTTGAACATTACGGAATTCACAAAAGTAAACAAAATCGTACTTCACTGTCAACACCAATTTTCTTCGTTTGTGATGCTATAATAATAGAAAGTAATTTTTGTCACAAAAAAGCCTACTTTGTTTAGTCGACTATTTAGACAAAAACACTAACGTGGATTGTCATCACCGTCCACCAAACTATTCACTTTGGACATGATACTATCCATGCCATTCGTATCTATATTCTGGTTGGCTGCTTTCACGAAATCGATGGAAGATCTGGAAAGAACGAGAAGTTAGAAATGAAGAACTTGGAAGAAGACACGGAAAAGAAGTCACACGAATTGAGAGGACGTGTATAATACCTTTGTTCGTCGTGCATTTTTTGAAGTTGTTCCAGCTTTGATCTGTGTTCTTGTTCAACTCGATCAAACATCTCTCTGATCACTGACATGAAATTGTTGAACTGAAAAGAGAGGTCTGGTATGTGAGTTATATGGTAAAAAATAACATATGGGATGTAAAAAAAAAAAGCATCCGCAACTTAGTACTTAGACAGCGCAAAAACCAAACTGAATATGTGCATCTTGAACACTTTTGATCAAAGTATAAACAAGAAAAACAGCATAAATAAATTCTATATTTCGACTTTATTACACAGTCATCATCAGGAAAGTAAAATAAAATCTAAAAACACGCTATATATACTGTAGTTTAACAACTTGTAACTTGTAACTCGATAAAAGAATATAATGTACAAGTGAATTTTATTATGCTAAAATGATGTAATTAGTACATGTCTAAGCGTGCCCATAATGTACAAGTGAATATTAATGTGCTAAAACAATTGTAAATCTCTAGATGCTTTTACCCCGTGATTCAATCGGGGACACTTAAGTTTAATTTGAAATGCTTCTTTAAACAATAGAATATTCCAATTGTTAGACTTGTCAATGACAAAGGAATTATTGCGCACTAGATTTATGTAAAAATCTCTTTTAATGACGTCATTACCATACAGGTTGTTCATAGCGAAAATATGTTCGCAGTTATCGCAATTATCAATATGCATCTTGATAGCGGAAACAGCACATGTTGCATGTTCAATCGTACGTTTATGTAACGTACGATCAGTCTTTCCAATGTATGATGAAGAGCATCCTGGGCATTTGAATTCATAAACGACGTTCGATTTACTTAGAGGCGGCAATCTATCTTTCATGTTGGTGAAAAATGATACTTTTGTTACTGTATACAGTGGGACCAATGAAAATTGTTTCGTTGTAAATCGCTTCAATTTAGTAACAAAGCTTTTTATTAACTGTTCACCTTTCTCCCCAGGATAATTAATATTGAGATAAATTTTGGTTGAATCTGAGGTCTCATTTCTACGTGGTCCATTGTTATTTGATGTGGTATGTTTAATAATGTTATTTACGACATTCTTCGGAAAGGAGTTCCATGAGGCGAAAATTTTGATTGACTTAAGTTCATTTGCAAGGTTTCTTTTGCTGCAAATTTTGAGTGCTCGTACAACAAGGGAACGTATCCAGGCAACTTTCCATTTCCAGGGTGTTGTTGATTTGTAGTTAACATATTGCCCAGTATGTGTTTCTTTTCTGAAGATAGATAGACCATTTGGACAAATCTCTAAGTCTAGAAAATGAGGTGTCTCGTTATCGAACGTGTCAACGGTAAATTTAAGACTAGGGTCAAATTTGTTAAGAGTTTCAAGAACTGTATTAAGCTGGCCACGTTTGATTAAAACCAAGGTATCGTCTACATAACGACCATAGAACTTGATGATTCCATTATTGATAAATGGATCAATTACTTGTTTTTCACACTCAGTCATTATGATGTTAGCCAATAACGGTCCAAGTGAGGCGCCCATGCTGACACCATCTATTTGCTCATAAATCTTGTTGTTGAAGAGGAAGGCCGATTTCTGACAGGTATCAATAATTAGCTTTTTCAGTGAACGTTTGGACAGTGTTGTATTGATCAATTTTTGCTTGTAAACACGGTCAAGGATAATATTGACTGTTCGCTTCAGAGGAACGTTTGTAAAAAGTGAAACAACATCAAAAGATACGAGGATGTAATCGTTGTCATCATAGAGGTTTTTTGGGATGCCATTGATTCTGTTTGCTGCGTCAAACGTGTCTTTGATGCAGTGTTCGTTTTGTGTGAGAGGTGTCAGTAATTTTGTGATATATTTACCGACAGCATAATGTGAAGAACCGGTAGTGTCAATTATCGGTCTGAAAGGCGGAATTTTGTCAAACTGCTTATGAACTTTAGGAAGACCATGGGCTCGTGAGATTTTTGCGTTCATCGGACGAATCTCTTTGTAGACTTCTTCTGAAATTTCACCATTTTTGAGTAACTTTCGTAGATAAGCTTGAACATGCAACATGTGCTGTTTCCGCTATCAAGATGCATATTGATAATTGCGATAACTGCGAACATATTTTCGCTATGAACAACCTGTATGGTAATGACGTCATTAAAAGAGATTTTTACATAAATCTAGTGCGCAATAATTCCTTTGTCATTGACAAGTCTAACAATTGGAATATTCTATTATTTAAAGAAGCATTTCAAATTAAACTTAAGTGTCCCCGATTGAATCACGGGGTAAAAGCATCTAGAGATTTACAATTGTTTTAGCACATTAATATTCACTTGTACATTATGGGCACGCTTAGACATCATTTTAGCATAATAAAATTCACTTGTACATTATATTCTTTTATCGATTTTAACAACTTGTAACTACAGTATATATAGCGTGTTTTTAGATTTTTATTTTACTTTCCTGATGATGACTGTGTAATAAAGTCGAAATATAGAATTTATTTATGCTGTTTTTCTTGTTTATACTTTGATCAAAAGTGTTCAAGATGCACATATTCAGTTTGGTTTTTGCGCTGTTTTTGTTAAAAATATCGGCTGGAAAAGGATTTTAGTACTTAGACTTGCATCATTTTCTAAGAATCTTGTCATAGTATGAGGGAGACTCCAAACGAAATTATTTCCAGATGATAGAAAAGACAAAAATAACTTTTACCTGTTGCACATTTAGTTTTGGATCGACAGAAAGAGGTAAAAGAAAAGGTATCGCATTCGCTGCCAGATAATCCTTCTCCAAATGAATCTTTTTATCTGTTAGGGTTCGTTTATAAATTCCTAAGCAGCAATTGAGAAATTATTTATGACTTTATATGACTATATAGCATGTTATTCATATGAAAATATTTCAAGAAAACATGTCATACCAAGTATAGCCATCAATATGGGAGGTTCTCTGGACGTGATCTGTGTCAGCGTGGGAAAGACTTCGTCAATCAAAACAAATTTGTCAATGTGATCAATAATTTTTCCAAAACATACCAACGCATTTACTCTTACCTAAATAAAAAGAAATACAGACAGACTGACAACTACAAAATTCTGTGATCTTTTCAGTTTATCCAACTTACTTTAGTAGATTGACTCTTTGTAACCAAAGTCTTGAGTCTTGGCACAATTGAATTTTTTAAAGATGAATAATCAATCATATGAACAAAGTTTGGAATTATTGTTAAGACCAATTCCTAAAGAAAGGTGTACTTGATCATAAAACCTCACACATTAGCTCATCTAATGACTGTTATTCTCTCTTGTACTTGCAGGATTGAGAAAATAAGTTAGCATTTTGAGAAGTTATGTGAGTATATTTATAAAAATAACTTGAACATAAAAAAATAGCAACATCAAATTTACTGTTCCAGACCTGTATTTGCTCTGAAGGAGATTCAAGAGCACGAAATATTAGCGGAAGAACGTAATTTTTAATATCTGTCTGTATGGTCATTTTTAGCATGAGCTCCATTTGTTGCATAAAAATCAGCAAGACCTAAAAAAAATGGTTTGAAGTGACATCAACGTAAACAAACTAAATAAAAGATTTTCAAATATTTCACCTGTATTGGTTTGGTGATGTGAAATATTTTCTTCAACTCTGGGAAAATTAATTCCATGTACTGATCCTTTGTAGATTGTTGTGCAACCAAGAATACATTTGGTAAAACAAATGGAATCATCATATGATTTGGAAATTCAGAAAATAAAGGTGGCAGTATCCTTTGGTGGAGAACCCTCTAATAAAGAAACAACAGTTATTACACAAATATATTCATTAATAAATTGGTCTTAAAGTTATCTTGAGAAACACTTCTACTAACCAATGGAAGTTTATTTAAAACATGAGGAAGATTCTTGAAAAATTGCGACTTTGTCACTTCATCTCGCTGAACTAAAGAATCTAAATACTTCAATGTCATGGCTGCAACATCATCGAAGAAAGGGTGCTATAAGCAGTAAAGAGATAACTATGTTAACTAGGCTTGTTTTTCAGATTTTCACATCAGTACAAATGAGAGTAAGAAGGTACTAACAGTCAATGTTGTACTTGCATCTGGTCTTGTTTCGGCAGAAACATTTAATAACAAACTAACGTGGTCCCGAACTTGAATAGGTACATTTTTCAAATAATCACTACCCAAACGACTCATCTAAATACAACAAAGATGCAAATGGAACAACAAGACAAAAAATGGACAGATATTCCTTCAAAATTGATTATTTTCATGCAAAATGTCTTCAACCAAAACTTTAAATACTACCATATTATCACACTGCAATCTCAACTAACTCCATCCCTATAGTGATTCAAATTATCAACTTACTTGTTCTGTGCACTTCTTGTAAGATGCAATGCTATCGGCAGCATCGAAAGGTGTTTTCAGATGATTGTACACAGCACTAATCAAACAACCAAATGAAAACATGTCAGACTTTGAAAGATCATATGCAAACTCCCCAGGCTGACTAAGTATCCACTCAGGAGCTAGATAATTCAAATCTTGACGAGCAACAGGAGGTATGTTTGTTGAATAAGCAGTATTAGCAACATTCTCCTTAAAACAAAACAAAAACCCATTAACTCCAGCTAATACAGCAAACACACTTTCAATGTTTGATAATAGAAGTTATACCAATTTTGATCTGGAGAAATGAAAGCCTGCCAGTTTCCACTGTCCTCCTTTTGTAATGATTATATTATCTGTCGTTAAGTTTCCTTCGTTCAAATTTGCATCGTTGTGTAGAAATGAAAGTCCCTCATCAATCTAAAAGTTTTTATAAAAACATCAAAGTATATAAAATGGCAACTCTAGGTATAAAATAAACATTGCACTTTATTGCACAATGTTGCTACATGAACCAAAAATTAAAAATGGTATTACTTACCTGAAGTAAGCCATAAACCTTTTCAACAGCATAAAGTTCAAAATCCTATGATAAAGCACGAACATGACACACCTCCCAATTATTATATATACTACATTTTTTAAATAAGTTATTTTAGTAATGAATTTTCTGAAGAGGCAAAAACAAAGGGTTGGCTGTCATTAGTTTCCATGCTAAAATTATCAATGACAGTATCTACCTGAATAATACAGTTAAAACCTGTAAGTTCTTAGTTTACTTTTCTTCAGTCAAATAAAAGCTTTTATTTATTTCATAATCAGTCTACTGTTTACACTTGTTGCATGACTTCTAAAACTGTGAAACATTGTGACCAAACTTGACAAGCAAAATTTACCAGATCCTGGAAGGTTTAACAGAATCTTTTCCACAAGCATTTATACCTTGAATCTATGTGGAAGCCCATTAGGGAAATTTTCATGTTTTCCAAGGATATTTGACAAACTTCCAAATACTGGCTCAGTTGCAAAAGCAAGGGAGTCTCTAAAAAACATATCAAAAACTCACAGGACTAGAAGTAAAAATCCAGTTGGTGCTGCCGTTGACAAGTAACTTACCTGGACTCTTCCAGAGGGTGCTGTACTGTTAAAATTCTTGGATGACGTAGCTTAGTCAACCTTTGGGGACCATTGCGCATGTTCTCCAAAATCTGTTCCTTTTCTTTACGACTATATCTGTCTATTAGGGATTTTTCAAATATGAAAACGGATACATCCTATTAAAAGCGTACGTTTCAATGTAACAGTCTACCAAAAAGAATACAAGTTAACAAATTTTTAAAAATAATGTACCTGTCCTGTGGTCTTCTTTTTTCCTTCAAAAACTTTCCAAAGTAAACCAGGACCAAAACTAGCCACTTGCTGACCAATATTAAATTCTCTCATAACAGGATTACCAAGTACAGCATTTTTAATGCTACCAAAAATTGTTGATGATTGGTGAATATATTTTTCCATTATTGTCTTTTCACACTTTTATTTTCTTATACAAAAAAAATTAAAGATTATAAATTGAATATTACATTTATAACAGCATATATTTTGTTCATGTCTTCTTGTCAATAATAGTGCTCAAGTACAAACAATTATAGAAGTGTTAAATTTCTTCTATGAATACACGCTTTTTTTTATAAGAACAATTTTATAAGAGCCCGGGCCTCAGATTTGATAAGAACAAATAATAAGAACAACCTGAGGCTAAAATCATTGTTCCAAAAATTAAGAACAGTATGAGTCTCAATTTTCTTGTAAAATAAGAACAATTATGACAGAGATATGTTTTTTACATATCTCTGATCATGTGAATTCTCTCACTGGTAAATGGTTTAGAAGTTTTGTAATTTTTTCACCTATAAATTTGTGAATATGAGTTATTACCGAACAACAACCATGCTTTTTATCAGTTGCTTTTATTTTACTGGAAGTTCCATAAATAAGAACAAAATAAGGCTGAAGTTTGAAATTGTGTTCTTAAAAGCTAAGAGCAAAATAAGAACAATTCAGGCTAAAAAAAATAAGAACAGCAAACCAGATTTTACCAGGTTCTTATAAAAAAAAGCATGTATACATAATACAGCCTATATAACATCTCAATATGTAAGGTATCAGCTGGGCCCAAAAACACCAAAAACACCAAAATATGCCCTCAACAACATTTAAATGGAATTACCTTTTTTCACAGCTTCCAAAGGATATAACAAAATTGTTTCATTTTAATTTGCTCCACATCATTGGAAACCTTTATCAAAATCTTTCTGATTTTGCTTAAAATGCTGTTATCGCTTTGTTTAGAGACTAATAAGAAACACTCTAAAGAAACTTTTGATCGTTATTGATGCCAGATTTACATAAAGCCAAATTTATCAAGACATCTGAAAAAATCTGATTTTTTTATTGAATAAGTTAGACATTATTGAATAAGTCAGACATTATCTTAAAAATTGATTCAGATTTATCAATACTTTCCATCGAAATAGTTTCATAGGTTAAAATATTTGAAGTTTTGAATGTGTTATTTTATATTTACTTTTGCTTACGACAGTTCCGATTTTAGGTATATATGTTGTCCTGACGTTCCAGATTTGTAGGCTTTTGTCCTGGTTTAACAAATTTTCAAACAATTTTATTTTTGACCATAAGTTTTTCTTATATTTATTGTGTTCATTGGCACTTATCACACACACTGGCAGTAGTCTCACAGTGATATTATTGGTAAACTAGTTTCTCCTAATAAGTGTACTTTAAACTTCAAATGTACGAGCAAAATCGATATCTGCCACTAACAAAGTCCATGGCATGCTGTATCAAAAAAACACTTCAAATCAACTCATGATGGAAAACGAAGATATTGCATTGCATGCATAAGATTGAAACCAACCATGGTTGATGATGGTGGGTGAATTTATTATGAAAATTGTCCCGGATTTTGAACTGCAGAGGTTGGAATGTCTGGATATTCTTGCTATAGATGTTTGTTATATGATGGGACTAAGGCCGTCATCAAAAATATTCCCGTTTCGCGTCACCCGACCGACTCCGATTCAAAATTTAAAAACCCGCATTTTTTTGTTCGGTTGTTCGGTAAAATTGCGTCAAGCGCCGTGCATGTTGTATTAAGAAAAAATGGCGTCCGAAATAGATGAAGGGCACCAAATTTTGTTTTTAACGGGGTCATTCGAAACACAAGGGATGGCTAGAAACTGCATCAAATGCTATTTCACGTGGGATAATGAAGATGAATGACACTTTTTTCAAAATTTAGTAAAAGTTAAAGATCAAAATCTTTTGCAAACACAGTTAAGTCCGACGGCCGGACGAACTGGTTCAATTTCAGAAAATCCCGCACTTTTTTTTACCGACCGACCGACCGACCATGTTTTAGAGGACAATAATGACGCGAAATGGTAATATTTTTGATGACGGCCTAATTGACTTTTACAATTTCAGTCAGAATTTCAGAGGCACTTCATTCCTCCTGTTCTCTTCGTTCTATTCCATCTACTAAAGGGTCATGGATGAGAGACAATAACTAATTATCAATGATTAATGTCCACCTGCCCAATCACATGAAAATAATGATACCTGAAAAGACCATCATTCAAAACATCAAAAAATGAAAATTTGACTTTTCTTGTAAAGTACTATCAACGTAGATAACACATATGATTTTTCCTTATAGCTAGTTCAAGAGAGATTTTAATTTAGAATTTCCACGCGGCACGCGGACTAAAAAAAGGGCGAAAGTAGAGGCGTATTCAAGGTCAGTCAAAAGAAGTGGAGGAGTCCAACATTGCGACATTTTTTTTCAGTCTTAAGTGACGATTAGGTTACAATTTGTCCACCTATACAAACGAACATCCGCTACAAAAAACCGTAGTAACATTCACTAGTAGCATCATCATCAGTACGTGTAGTGTATATAGTAATTGCTATCGGGATTGGTTGGAATCTTGGGTTCGATTCCCACCGAAGACAGGCGTAGCAATCTTATTGCAGATTTTACTTGAACGCCTGTAAGTCATTTTGTGATCCACAATCAAAAGGCGCGATTTTGATCATTTCAATGTGTGTTGTAACTGGGCGCTGGGGAGGTTACATCCATGAAGTGATTAACATCACATGCTCTTGATTTCAAAGCTCCACAATCGGAATGGCGGTTTCAAATCTCCTGTTGTTGTTATGGTGGTTTATGGTCAGTCACGACGAGCAATTTATCAAAGTTCAAGCAATCAAGAAAGCCTCTCCCTCTACTGGAACGTAACGTGTTTCTGCAGGTTTCAGGAAATATATTCCCACCAATGTTATCCTCCACCAGTCTTTGCAGCAGTTGGATAGAGGCAATAAATAGTTGCAATGTTTCTGAGACAGCAGCAAGCCAATCCCAGTTTTAGACCTATTCAGTCTGAGACCTGCTCGTCTTTTCATATAGAAAATCTCGGCCGCTTCTTTGAGGGTATTTCAGCGAGTTTTCACTAGTTGACTAGTCCGAACCAGGAGCAGATTTTATCCAGCTTGGCTATTATAAATTTCTCCAAGATAAGGGTCTCCTCCGCGTCATTTGGGAAACAGCAAAATTCAATTTCACGTTGTGTAAACTAGAACTTCAAATCGTTCACCGTTTACACCCAGTAAATCAAGGAAATCAAGAAGACTGTCACTGTTCCTTTAAGCCATCATCTAACAGTGCTGTGTTGTCAACGCATATGGTTTTATGTGGTACATTTTGGATGGTTTTCTCAAATCGTCTCCTTTAACTTTTCTCACGAGTCAGGAGCCTTTGCGGAGCAGTGTTATTCCTGTAGTGACCTCGAGGTGTTATTAATGTCTTTAGATGGTGATCGCCGCCTTCTCCATCACTCTAAGACTGACGTCATCACCCATCTGTACCTTGTCTTTATCCTACTATTAAAACGGGACAAATAGAATCTTGGGATGACATTAAGATTATCGTGAAGAGACGAATTGATACCAGTTACCAGAGAGTGGTTGATGTGCATGACTGTATATTCCCTTGATGACTTTTACAACGCCGTAATGATATAGTGGATCCAACTTCGAACGTTTTCTTAAATATTTTCGAAATAAAACTTGTTTCCTGTTCGGGAGTTCGTGAGTTCGTGGGTTCAATCCCCGACCGAGTCATGCCAACTATATACGACTATAACAGTGTGAATCACTCCTCTCTGCTTAGCACTCAGCAAGAGAGTAGGAATGATGTTTAGGATGGTTGTCTAGTTGAGCGGCTGCTGTTAATACAGCTTTCGTAGTCCAAATGGGGGCTTTAAATGCTCTAGGACCTCATTCGCAGGACCATCATTAATAACAGTACCTTAACGAACTGAAGAGGCTATCCTGGGTAAACATTCGTTAAAATAAAATAAGAAAAAAAATATTGTTTTTACTGAAATTAATTGCCCACTCCAACCTATTCACCTTAAAGAATATTTTCATGAATTCTGACAAAACAAGACTTGTATTGCAAATATTTCATTTTTCAAACATTGGTGTATCGAGTCAACCGTGCTTTTTATGTTTCAGAAAGAAGATCGATACAAGTCATCAAAATCTGTGCTCAAATTTCGATGGACCAAATTGACGCGCTGCTGATATCATTAGTTGTGTTGCTAGGAGTTGTTTTTGCAATATGCTTTGTCAGCATTTTTCTGTTACGCCATACAAACGAACCTATTATTACAACCTTGAAGAAAAACAAAATGGTGCTGGTTGGTGCGATACATAGGTTTTCCCGTAGAAGAACAACGAATGAACGGTACCACACTCTATGCGCCATTTGCTTAGATGAAAACATAGTTCCAAAAAACTTGGTTGTTTGTCCTTGTGGTCATGGTTACCATAAACTATGTTTGCAAGAATGGCTAGATCGTAAAGATAGTTGTCCACTTTGCAAAGTTTCAATTAAAAATGATTTACTAAACGAGAGGACGCCATTAATAAATGTTTGACGCTTCACGAGTTGGTGAGCAAAGAATGAAGGTTGACGGGAATTTCTTAAAATATCGAAGTAAACATTTTCGTCTGTAGCTACTTCAATTCATTTGTAAGATAAATAGTTTATATAAAACTTACTGATCAAAAGTTACATCATTGGAGTTTTGTTGTTGTTCGTTTTAGCATTCACATGACTGCCTGTAACTGTCCTGCAAAAAAAGACCTTGATTTATAACAGATAGAACACTAAGAATACCAACTTCGTTTCCAGGACTTTTAAACATCTAGCAAAATATAATTTCAAAACTGTTAACAACAGTTAGTTATTCATTGAAATTTATCAGACAGGAACTTTTTGATATCAAACTGGAAATTAAAACATAAACAATACAGTTACTTAAGCTTTTCATATCTACTGACACATCCCCCACGTTAAAATCCAAACTGCGTAACCGTAAATTTTTTTCTGAGCTCCTCCTTAGATGATATCTTTACTTTGTACCTAAAAAGTCGAATGGTATGTTCTATAACCCACTTTTTCCAGGCCGATTGGTAATTAGAAATCGATTTTCTTCGTCTAGAATTTGCGTTTACTTCTACAGCTTGCAGGTTTGACAATTCTTCAAGAGACACCATGCGTCAGTTTTCTTTTCTGGATCAGTTTATGCATCGTGATCATTCGAGCGAAGGTCCAAGTAAATCGAGAATCTCCCAGTTTTATAGAACATCGATCCCTACCCTGTTTAGTTTCACTCTAAAAGAGATGTACTAGCATGCGAGGGCTCAGTTATCAGTGACTTAAAACTATGTGTTCCTTTACAGTTCCTACAAGAAAAATTTACAATTGCAAAACAGTTGTCAAAGATGCATTGAGTTATAGGACATTTAGTCAGGCTTTTTACTAGAAATCTAGAGAGTCTAGAAAGAGCTAGTTTTTAATATTAGATGTTCCGTCTACTTAGGCTTAGTTTTACGGACATTAATATTGATTCGTAATATAACGACTACCACTAATATAACTAAGCAAGGCCTGAGTGTGGGGGTAAATTGCTTTTACTAATGCTAGTGATACCGGCTACGGTGGTTTCGTCTTTGAAAGATTAATTCATAAAGTTTGTGCAGGAAATGTTTCTTAAAGTGAGCCAACAATAAGTTCTACACTCAAGGAGCTGCTAGCATGTAAATACGTTTTATCGAGTTTCCGCAGCCAACATACTTCAACTCAGTTAATTTTCATTTAGATAATTTTAGTTTGACACGTATTCTTTCAGTTAGTACACCCGTCCGAAAGTTTTGGTTTTTCTGGTATTTTGTTTAAATTACTGAAAACATTTAAAAGTATAGGTTGGGGATTATATGACATCAAAAATAATGCTAAAATTTCTTAGTTTATCATATTATTCAGTTTGTGAAAGTACAAAACTGGATGATTAATCTATCAAAATGACGTCATCACTGGAATCGTCAAACATCTTTTCACACCCCAGAATTTTAAAAATCAAGATTTAATTAATTAATTGAATATGGTTCAACATCTATGAATTCCCAAATACATTTTAGTTTTAATTGTAAATTTAGATATTTTAGCATTTTATACGAAAAAAGAAAAAAAACTTTGTGTCTTTCTTTCAAAATATTTCCAATAATGTTTTTGTCAATGTAAAATATAAAATTGTTTTCGCATTAAGGAGGGCGCTTATTAGAGGGGAGCGCTTGAAAGAGCGGGGCTCTAAAATGAGGAAATACGGTAAAAACCATAACATTCCGATAATCCTTGCGTCCAGCTGGCTTTTAAAGGTGCTCTACTCAAATCTTCTGCATTAAAGGATCCAAAGGAACTGATTTATATGATTTACGATTCCTAGTAATGTGTTTTCTTGGCTTTCTGTTCAATAAAAACAGATATTACCGATTTTCTCACTGAGGGAACTTTTGAGTCAAAATGTGATCAACACAGAGAAGCCAATACAGTTGTCTCATTTTAAGATTTGAATCCGATCATTGTCCGAACAAGTTGTCCGAACAAGTTGTCCGAACAAGTTGTCCGGACAAGTTGTCCTAAAGGTTTCTTTTCTTGTCTAATGCCGATAGATCTTCTTACAAGAATTTTTATTCGATTCTCAGACTTTTTAGTTCCAGAAACGGTCATGTTGGATCTAAAAATCAAGCTATAAGTTACACAAGGACACATTTAATCTTTATTGAGAAATCTAGATTACAAAGATTTTGGTTTGCACAGCTTGAGATCCACAACTGCTGCAGCCAATTTAATATCAAAGCATGAAAGGTGGAGTTGAGAGAAGAAATTGATATATTAAAGACTCTATTGAGCAGAGACTGGGTACTTCAAAGTCCTTAGGATTGTAATTTACCTTGAATAAATAATAATAAGGCTTCAACTCTACAAATCGTTTACTCTGTCTCGAATTTCATGTTGCAAATCCAAATAATAAATTGTACCGTGAATCTTGTTGATTCCTATTCGTTGTGTAATAAAAGGGAAGATTAGTCGGAAAATTTTCCAGCACACCCGAAGGCTGATAAATATTTTTCCAACGTTTTTAAGCATGCGCGAATGTTCGAGCATAAAATGAGCGTCATAGTTATTTGTCAGTCTCACCTTCTTCAACATCTCTCAACAAACATGTTTTTCTATATATGAGTTTATAAATAAAATTATAAATATTTGACCTTTAACGACGAGAAATAAAGTCCACAGTGGACTTGAAGACATCAACTACTGTCATTCGAATTAATGACAGCGAACATTGCGTTTCAGAGGAATGGTGCCATTCCAGTCCTTTTGCTACTTTTTTACTTTTGATAAAATGTAGATTATACTTCGATATATAACGTGACGGACGCATGTGATTTGGAGATAATGTTTCCTCGTTCTAGGAGGGATTCCACTGCCGGCTTAGTCACACATTAAGTGTATATATACGTACAGTACGGTGTAGAGCGTAATTATGATATTCCTGTACTCAGATTTCATTGCATGCATTACTCACACGTGTACATGTAGCAATTTAAATACCAAACTATACCGAGAAATGTTGTTGTTTTCTATTTGTTGTAATGTACATAACCACGAGGGAAGATACCTTATTCCAGGAAATTAACGTTAAAGGAAATTAATGTTAATTAAGTGGAACGATAACTTCTGGACCCTGTGACTGATTAGCTAAATATTGGATGAAAACTACACTGTTGGGTCCATCTCTTCTTCGTCTGATAGACAGAGTTCTAAATTTAAACAGATTTAAAACAGCTCTTAAAGACTTTAGAACACTTTAAGATCCGCTCGTGACATACTTTAATTTCGTTTTGATGGCATAAAAAAATCTTAAAATTTTGCCTTTTCAATTTTTTCAATTTGTGTTAAATGTATTTTTAAAAGTTGCCCGAGACATTTGCGTGAATTTCCTAGAAATGAGGTAAGTCGGGAAACATATTGAAGCAATCGCTACATGTAATCCTTATTCGAACATCGTTTGTAACCGACCTTTTCGCTATCTGATTATGTATTGGTGTTGTTTACCTTCAGCCTAGTTCCCAGGGCTTCTTGCCTTTTTGATATACGGACGGCGGCGTGCTTACCTTGTGGTGTATTTTAAGTACATCGCATAAAACTTATGTAATGATAAAGGACTTCGGGTATTATATATATATTAGATTTTCTTTAAGGCATCTATGACTCATAACTACCAAGAAAAAACCTGCTGAAAACAATTACATTGCATTGGAGCTGTTTTTTCTCGGTTTGTTTTGGTTTTGCTTATTTTCGTGTTTCAGGTTACATCAATCATATTTTTCGATACATTGTCAGTATATCGAATTTTACGAATAAAACTCCATACTGCTTTTCGTGTTTATTCTTGAGAAATATCTTGATTCCCGTGTGTCAATTGGAAACCATGTACACCAGTCGTTACATTATAGACAACAACAAAAATTTCAGTAAAAGATTTTTTCTACGATTCACTAATTCCATCAAGTTAGTTCCTGCTGTCAACAAAAAATTCAGAATAGCTCTACTATAAAAAATAAATTTTTGAAAATTAAAAATTTCTTGCCAACATAAAGGGGAGCTCGAAAATAACGATCGTTATTTATAAATGACAGTCAAAAGGGGGAAAGCATTTTGTCGAAGCATAACATGAAGCGGAATTCAAACCAAAAAATTGGATAAAAACTGAATTTAGTTGAAAATAGAAGGATGCCTTCCTACCTCAATACAAAATAACATACAACAGAAGAAACAAGGTTACACAAAAACAGGACCAGGGTAAATGGTCACAAAAACAGTTTCAATCTGCTAGGTTTTTATATTAGGTTGAATTTGATTAGCACCTTCTGTGTAATCCCATACATTCTTTAAAATCAAAATCATAATGTAACACATCAGCTGGTCCTGATTTTATTCCTACTGTGATTTTTCTTGAACAGCAGTCCGTGTAATGTTAAACTGCTGAAGATTTTGATCTTTTACCATTTCTTCTTTTGTTCATCTAAACTTGCTCCACCAGGTCCAAAAGCAACAACTAACAGTAATCCACCAATAACTGACATTGTTTGGAAAAAGTCATACTTGAGAAAATCACGCATGGCTTTCCAATGGGGAACCATCCAGAAGGCATTCTCATATACATTGATAAGCATTAAGAAAAGAACCATGACAAGTGCAGATAACTTTGTATGGTATCCAACAGTGACCAGCATAATTAAAATAGTACCCAAGAGGTTGAAAATGATGTGAAAGAAAGACATATCGAATTTGAGCAAGGTAAGGTACATCAACAAAAGCAACACTCGACCCGTGAGTTGCATGTATGTCTTCGGTTTGTTGTTGTTACCCAAAGTGGGAACACCAGCAAATACACTACGTGCTTCCTGACGAGATTCAGCTAATAGCAAAATTAGGCCACCACTTAAAGCCAAACTCCTAAGATCAGAAAGAAATAACAAATTTAGATAGAGGCTAGCAATTTGTTCAAGCTTATATGCAGACAGAAGTTCTACCATGCCATGAATTTTCCCTTAGTGGTAAAGTTCTTTGAAACAAAGAAAAAATTTTCTTTTATTCTTTTAGGATTTTTAATGCTATTCTAATTTCAATTATCACATGCCGTATTTGAATTGCACATCTTAATTTGTATTAAATTAATTTTGTAAACAAAAATATCACAGATCATTACTACATTATCATTTTCATACCTGCTGATCAAATATTTGATTTTTTCATATGCTTAAGAAAAAGAAAATTATTTCAAAATATCCTTATTTTAGGATATTACATAGTTTATTTTAGTTTTATTATTTGAAAATTGAAACGACCTGGTTGAAATCCTATGGAGTATCATGTTTAAATCTGATAGGTTAATAACATCTTAAACTCCAGATCAGGATAGGATTCAATCCAGTGGAACCAATATGTTACAGTCAAATAATTTAATCATTTTATATCCATATGACAGTTGAAGAGTATGATAAATGTGTATGTATTTTACTTCTTATTTTAATTGTTTAATTTTATAGATATCTTACCTTAATATAAAACTTAGATCCCATAGAATATAATATGTGACAGTCTAAAAAGAAACAAGATTTATAAAGTTTGAAACATCCCTTACCTTAAGAAAAACTTGACATCTGTAAACACTTGATAAGCCAAGGTCTAAAAAGTAACAATTGCCTCTTAAGCCAAATCTTTTTTATAATATCTATCTTAACTAGAATCTAAGCATATATCTGCTAAGCACAATGGCCATACTTTAAAATATCTTATTTTATTGTATTTTTAATGATTATATTTTCTGAATCTGATACTGGATAAATATGAAATTAAAACGGCAATAGTTTTTTGCTCTTTTCCAGGATTGGATGATGAGAAACAACAATCAAACATCTTCGTGCAACATGCCTACATTAAGGAGCCAACTGCTGTTCCTAAATATTTCCAGAAGTTTGAGCCTCATTGTTCCCTTTTTTAACTGCTTTCTTCTTCATGTAAACATGTATATTTGAATCCTGCTGTTTTGCACATTTTGTCTTACGTACAAGTATCTTTAGTTTTTGTTTTTAGTAGTTTATATTTGTTACAAAAAGATAATTTTTCTTCTATTTCAGCCTGACCAGTTTCTTACCAGCTCCTTAATTTTCGAGTTCATTGTAAAGGGTGTTCCTAATAAAAAACTTATAAATCTAGTGAAATCTACGCCATTGAAAAACAAAATTATGGCTCCTCTTAATGCTGGATCACCACAGGCATTTTCTCTTACAAGGTATAACTGCAAACCTCTTTTTCAGTTTGTGGGATACATATATTCCTTTGAATTAAGGAACTATTGCTTTCTCAGGAAATGGTTTCCAAGAGACAACAAGCAAACATATCATACAGAAAATGTAACACATGAACTCAAAATCTTTATTTTGGTTTCCATTTTTTGAAAGCCTAGCATCCCTCTTTATCTATAGAAAAAGTAGTATATATGTTCTGATTAGTTCAGATTGAAGTATATCAATTTTAATCTCAAATAGTCCTTCTAGTACCTATTTATTTACTAGTATCTATTATTTTACCTGTAGTAAAATAATACCAAACAGAATACCAACAGCTATATCAACTTTCAATCGAGCAAGTACCATAAAACAGCCTGCAAGTTGTCCTGCCAGGTTAACTATAACAAAAAGTGTTCCAAAAAACCAGCCACAACTCCATTGATGATCTATGTAATCTCGTTGCTCTGACCATTGGAACCACATACGAATACCATCTTCAAAAAATGTTGCAACTAAGCAAAATCTAGCCACATGCGGCAGAACATGTTTAGATTGTCGTAGAACTTGATCTGCGACGTCTTCTGCCTTTTGAATCAATTCATTATGAGACATAACTCTGTGATAATCAATTTTTGAATTCTAAAATTGTAAATGAACGTAAAACTTTAAAGACGAATAGATCAAACTCTTCTAACTGGTCCTGTGTATTCCTTTGCCACGTCCTTTTGAATACCACGGTCTCTAATGAAATAACTTGGCCTGAAGATACGTAACCGAGAAACATTTCGCTGGGTAGCATCCTATCGACTTCAGTTGATCGCTTTCCGGGTAAATGAATATTAAAATTTTGAGGATTACGTAAGGGCGCGAAGCGCCCCCCCCCCCCCCCCCCCCCCCCCCCCCCCCCCCCCCCGAAATGTAATGCAGATTTTATGAATAAAATCAGGGGCGGATCTAGGATTTTTTAAGGGTTAGGCAAATTTTTTTTGTTAAACACACATACGGGCGCAATCGATGAAATTTACGCCAATTTACGCTCAATCTAATACATACTTTTCGAAGTGTAAAAATTATTAACTCGAATTGATTCGTCCTAACGTAAAGGGGTGTTATAATGCAAGCCTGTATTGTTGCACTAATGGAATAAGGGAAATAAACAAAAGAAAACTAATTGAGTATGAATGGAATGTATTGAACTACGTTATGTAGGCCAAAACAATATTTTCTGCCAGGTTGGAGGTTAAGTAAATAACCAATAAATTACTTCATCTGTTATCTTCTTCATTTTCTTGATTGCTTGTACATGAACAGGAAGCATCCACCAAACGAAAACATACTTGTAATGAATCAAATAAATAAATTTTCAATCACCTATCATGATAGATTGGAGCACTCAGATAAATACATAATATATACTTTATGATATTTTACTTCATATACATGATATTTTATCTATATGTACTTCGCAAGATGGTCAGATAGAAAGAAAAGAAAAGAAATTATGTTACAGGCCTGGTCATGAATGGCGTGCGATCGCACGCGCACGCGCCCACACACGCCTAGATCGGCTAAGGCGTGCGTTAATCGCACACGTGAATTTCGTAAAAACGGACCCTAGGCGTGCGATTACCGCACGTGCAATCAAACAGATTTATAAATCGCACGTGCAGAATATTAACGTTTTTTTTCGTAATAAGATCACATATTTTTTCTTCCATCAGCTGGTAGAAAGAATGATCAACTTGAATTAATCATTAATGTAGATTAATCAACAGGTGTTATATATGTTCATATTTACGAAAGAAAAACTTGTTTGATGAATGAAGTCACGTTTCAACGAATACATTTTTTTCAATTCGTCACTGTGCTTGTTAGATGCAAGTTAATAAATTGCCGACCTGTGGTAGGCCTCAGAACGGCAATGCCGACCTACATTATAGCTTAGGTTTATTCGCTGTTGCTAAGGAAAACGGCCACCGTTGCTAAGGTAATTTTGAAATTTCCTTCATTATTCGAATTCATTTGTTCACCTAACGAAAGAATATGAAAACATAAGTGGTACCAGCAGGACTCGTTTTCGTGTTATTCAGTGAAATTAAAAGGCAGCTTAGTTTCCAGGTCCCGTGGCGTGCGATCACTTTTTTTGGCGTGCGATGATCGCACGCCATAAGTCATTAAAACTTTTATGGCGTGCGGTTACCGCACGCGAAGCATTTTATTCACGGCCAGGCCTGTGTTAAGAAATAGAGTAAAATGACCAAAATCAAAGTTAGAGACAAGCTCCTTGATCATATCCAGCAGCAAAAATAAAAACAGATTTCTGCACTATACGTTCATGAAATCAAATAGTATACCCTACCCTAAAAATGATCCATGGTTAAATAATTAATGTCAACCACATTATAGTAAAAGATGGTGTTTACAGAAATCCCTGAGACAAGTCCAAGAACCTATATATATATAAAACTACACAACAACAGATAAATTATGTACTGCTTCCTCTCTAATAAGAGCTACAACATTTTTTCCAGAATTTAATGTAGCATAGGAAACAAAGAAGTCAAACTAAAACATTATGTAATTACCTTTTTCAAAAGAAGACATAACGTAGGTGGTTTTTATAAAATATAAGAATAACTCCAAAGATGTTAAAGTGTTTCTGCATCCAAAATGATATTTCGAGGGATGATAGAATGCACAAAGTTGTTTCAGAAGTCTTATAGTTTTTGGAAATTCTGTTTCCTTGGGCAGATATTTTGATTTAAAAATCATGAAATGATACAATAGATAATTATGTAATAAGATTTTTATTCTTTCTTTATGTGTATAAACTCTCAATATATTATAACTTCATTTTCTTATCACTCACTCAGAGTGAAAGCCCTTTCTCTCTATAGTAAATTAGAAAGATATAGTATTAATGATAACTTGCGATGAGAAAGTTAACCTATATACTATCTTATTATGCAGTGGCGGATCTAGAGGTATGTCGAAATTTGTGTAGGAGAGTGTTAGCAATCTAACCATAAAGGAAAAGCGTCCAAATAATCCCATTGGAAATATAAATTGAATTCACAAATTATGTTAATGCTCTCATACACAAATTTCGACATACCTCTAGATCCACCACTGTTACATATCATAAAATATATGCATTGCATAAAGTGAATGTAAGATTTTAAAAAATAAATACATATCTCAGAAACTGGGAGTAAGTAATACTAACAAGAGGCTTTTTGATCTCTATCATATTGGTTCATATCATTTTGGACACAGGATCCTTTTAAAGTTCTTTAATTCAAAACCAGACAGTCATCTCGAACCAAGAAAAATTATATACTGAACTGTACAAATAAGTTACCAGGTTGAGATACTGGTGCTAAAAAAACCATGCAGCTGCCTACGCAAAACAACTCAGAAAAATAACAATGACTTTGTGTATTATAAACTCAGTCATTCAAACGTAACTCCATAACATTTTTACAGATGTATTTTTGGTTAACAGAAACAGATACCAAAAATATTTATATACATCATTAATCAATAAAGAAAAGGCTTCGGTTCAGTTGACACAAACAAACGTATTATACATAGCTGAGCTAATAATTAACTGTCGTCATACTTATGGTCAACGAATTATGGTGCTAATGATCCATGCTAATCATTTATATTACATAAAATAAAACACTTGCTTTAAAGCAGCCACAATCTTTTCATTTCGCATAAGCAAAAGAAGAGACATGACTCGAAAAAAATGCTTTTCCTAGATTTTGAAGTCTGTTTTCAACAGATGTATTAAGTGAATTCAAAATTTCCTAATTAATACTTCATTATTGCTATCAAAAGCTGCAACGATGTTTTCTAGCGAATCCATGTTGAACTGGGTCTAATTCGAAGGTCTTCCACGTCGTTTTGTGCAGATTTGGTGACCATTCATTCAATAAAAGTGTGTAAACCCATGGTTGTACCTTAGGCAAATTTTCTTCTAGTTCATTCAATAAAGTGTTAACCCATGGTTGTACCTTAGGCAAATTTTCTTCCAGTTCATTCATTAAAGTGTGTAAACCCGGGGCTCCTTAGGCAAATTTTCTTCGCCTAGGTGAGCGTTAGGCACTAGTCTGTGTTGTCAATGTAACTATGAGAAGTCGTTTTCCGGGCAGAATCAATACCTATAAACTCAAGCTGTAAAAAACATTAATTTGTAACATCATGGCGCGCGCCGCGCCTCGCCGGAGAATAATCCTATTTGCGAAAAAGAAAGGATATCGGATTGATGCGGGAATCTCTTGATATTTTCGATTATTTTCTGATTATTGTAATACAATACCTTTTTCAATTTGTGAAAAACATTATTTAACTGATTTTGGGTTAGGCATTTGCCTAAGTTGCCTAACCCTGGATCCGCCCCTGAAAATAGTAGAAACAAACGATCTAATATTGGAGTAGAGCCCGATCTCGCATCGAGGAATCCAGTCTATGGTAATAGTGTCTGAAGCTAAAAATACTTGATTCCAAAATAGAAAATTTTTGCTTGTTATTTTCGGAATATGTATCAAGACGTTTTAAATTATTTGGACAAAATAGTTTGAATGTAGAATCGAAAAGGTTATCAAAATGTTTTAAGAAAGACATACGGGGGACAGAGAAAATGACAAGAAACAATTTAAGTTTTGAGTTCTATATTTAATAGCAAAAAGAATGTTAATGTATAAAACTATCAGCGCCATATCCGCGAAATCCACCACGACTACGACCACGTCCACGGCCACGAGGTTTGACACCGGGCGGATCTGACCTGAAAAAAGATACAAATTGAATAAAATAGAAGCAAACAAGGATACCAGGGCGGGAATATTAGATCGTTTGTTTCTATTTTATTCATAAAATCTGGATTACATTTCGGGCGCTTTGCGCCCTTACGTAATCCTCAATTTTATTTCACAAAATAGAAACAAACGATCTAATATTGGAGTATAGCCCGATCTCGCATCGAGGAATCCAGGCTATGGCATATAGCTTAAAGCTATTGCTCATAGCCACCGACAACCTCTCTTCAAAGCCTTTTAGAACTCAAAATATTTCCTTTGAAACCCAGATTCATTAGTTATGTTTTTGTGATAAAATTTTTGAAAAGTTGAGTCAGATTTCCATTTCCCTCTTTTAACAATTTCCGTAAGGGAAACCCCAGAAGACGAGGCTTTCGAAGTTGAGGCTGATCTGGTCGAGTGTGCTTTAAAGATTTTTGTATCGATACCACACATATCTAGCATATCATCTACTATCCATCTAGACACAGTGCAGGGCCTAACAGGATGATAAGGTCGGACCAGAGATATTAGAAGTTGTTTGTAATTGCCTCTTCTAGACTCAGTTCTCTTAAGATATTGATCTATTGTCCGACAAACACACACAGACGGACATCTGTGTCATAAACTTTAAATTCAAACTTAGGCGCCTTTTGGCCTGGTTTCCACGTTTTTGAAACTTCAGAAAAAGTGAAGATGTAAACATCCGGATGTTTCGCTAAAAAGTCGATGTTCAAATTAGTAATTTCAGAAACCCTCGAAGCTGCTATCAATGATAACAAAGTTACTAACTTATAAGTGAGTAATTTGTCAGAAATAGAATCATCACTTGGAAGTGTTTTTATGAATTTCAAAACCATTTCAACGTCCCAAATGAATTTATATCTAGGCACCGGTGGCCTCTTATTGAAAATTCCTGTCAATAAATTTGATACCCAACTAAAATTCCTTCTACAGGTTCATGATAGGGAGAAATTGCCGATCGGTGAGACGCAATATAGTTGTAACCGTAACCCTGGTCAAAAAGTTCTGCTAAATAATCTAGAATTATAGGTACATCACATGAAGTGGGATTAGCTTGTTTCCCACTACACCAACTATCAAACTTTCTCCAGGCCGATTCGTAATTAGATTTTGTTCCATCTCTTCGTGCATTGGAGATGAGATTGGAAGCCCTTTCTGAAATTCCTTCTGCAGATAGTTTTTTCCTGAGACTTTCCATGCCAGGAGTCTCAAGGAGTGGTTTCCTAATAATGGATGGATTTCCTTTTTGGGGTTGCTTAAGAGATTTTCGTGACAGGGTAGAAGAATTGGAATTGCTACAGCCATTTCCATTAGTTTTGGGAACCAAGACTGAGTTTGCCAAGCTGGTGTTACTAGAATTAGGTTTGATCGCTCCCTCTGAACTTTTGCCAATACCCTTCCTATCAGATTGAATGGGGGGAAAGCATAATTTAAACCCTGGGTCCAACTCGCCTGAAATGCATCTCTGCCCAGACTGAAGGGGTCTGTTTTCCACGAAAAGTACTTTTTCAGTTGTTTTGAAACCCTTGACGCGAATAGATCTATCTCTGGGGTTCCGAATATCTGGCAAAGTCTCTGAAATACTACGCGGTCCAATTTCCACTCGCTGCAATCTCTCACGTTCCTGGACTCGAAATCTGCTTCCTTGTTTAATATCCCTGGGAGGTGCTCTGCTGTAAGCATGATCCCCCGAGAAATTAAATAATTCCAAATTTGCTTGCTTATTTCCACTAGTTCCTGGTTGTTCGTCCCTCCCATTTTGACAAGGTAGGTGAGGGCTACCATGCTGTCCATCTGAATATGTATGCTGTTTAGATAATTCTTGTTCTGATTGAACGTCAAGATGGCAAAATTTGCCGCTTTCAACTCTAGAATGTTTATGTGTAGGTCCCTTTCCTTCTCTGACCATGGTCCCCCTGTCCTCTTTCCCTGACAGTAAGCCCCCCAACCCTCTTTTGAGGCATCCGACTTTATTAACAATTGGGGTGGCTTCCAAAGAAGAGACCTTCCGTTGTTCCAACGTATGTTGTTTATCCACCATTCTATTTCTGCTCTACCCTGGGGGGAGAGTACGATTTGTTTTTCGTATGACAGATAAAAATTTAACTCTTGTATCAGTTGTTTCTGTAAAAACCCGTACTGCAGAGGGGCTGGCAGAACTGCCATTGTTGTTGATGATAATGTCCCTATTAGTTGAGAAACCTCCCTTACGGAAACCTTTTTCTTGTCCAGCATTTTTAGGCATTTCACAATTATCTTTTGAACTTTTTCTTCTGATAGGGACATTTCCATCTTTACTGAATCTATGATGATCCCTAAGAATTCTATCTTTTTCGTTGGGGTTAATTCGGATTTTTTCACATTGATTACGAAGCCTAGATGTTGTAATAGAAAAATCAACGTGTCCCTGGCTATCTCTAACTTCTCTTTGGAAGATGCCATCAAAAGAATGTCGTCCAGATATATTATCAGCCTTATCTGTAATTTTCTTAGAAGTGTTATTGGAACCTTCAATAGTTTTGTGAACACTAGTGGTGCAGGAGACAGACCAAAGCACAAACAGAGGAATTGATAAAGCGAACCTTCCCATTCGAAAAGTAAGAATTTCTGTGAATTCTGATGGATGGGTATAGAGAAGTACGCATCCTTGAGATCTACCTTGCACATCCAATCGTTGGGCGAAAGAAGTTCTTTTACAAATTTTTACTTTTGAAATTGCACTCTTTACCAGCATTTGTTCTATTTCCTGTCTCACTAGTTTCTTTTCTTCCTTTGTTAAGTTGCCTGCTTTGGGCAAAAAAGTTTGGTGAGGAGTCTATAAAGGGAATTTTGTAGCCTTGCACTATGTCTATAACCGAAGGATCTTTTGTCAACTTTTTCCAGTTCTCGAGAAAGAAATTTACTCTTCCAGCCAGTGGTATGCCCTGACTTATCCTGACCGGAAACAAGTTTCTCACCAATCTGTGAACTTTTGGAAAGTCCTGAACTGAAAGAACTGGAACCGAATTTGTCATTACATGAGAAAAAGAAGTTTGACTTACCAATTCTGTTATTTCCACTTTGGGATTGGTTGCCTTGGTAGTTGTTGAAAACATTTTGTCCCCTTCCACTTGAGCTAGGGAAGGGGCCCCCACGAAAGGGCTGCTGGTTCAAACCCAATTTTGGCTGATAGGACGATTGTTTGTTTTTCCCATCCATAATATTAAAGAATTCCTTTGATTTCTTCTTTAACTTCACAAATTCGAGCATTTTTTCATTAAATTTCTCCCCAAAGAGACGATTGGAGATGTCCTCTTGTAAAATGTCCTTATTTTCCTTCATTATGTCCTTCACCTTGGACTTGTCGCCTTTGAGAATGGACATTAGGGCATTTCGGCGTCGATAATAAGAAATTGCATTGAAGGCCTGGCCAAGTAGGGTGACTGTCATATCCATCAGTCTGGAGCAGTCTTTTGCTGTGTTAAGCATTTCAGTAACTTCGTCAGTCATATCACTTTCGTTCATACTGGAAGTTTGCTCAACGGCATTATCTTTCTGCATCTCTAAGAATTCCCACACTTGCGAAAGGGGGCCAAAAACATTGGATACCTTGTCCTGAATCGAACTGAATGCTTTATCAAGAGATAGTGTTTCTTTGGCTTTCATCTCAAGTAGCAAGGATTTAATATTTGCATCTATCTCCTTTTTGTTGTTCAAATTATCGGGAATGGGATACTGATAAAGAATCTCATCCTTCACATCACTGTCCGGAATGTAAGAGTTCATTTGCTTAATAGCATATTCCGCTAAGACAGTTTTTATATCCCAAGCGTTTGCCTTGTCCTTATCGGATTATCAAATCGTTCCACCTTACTGATTTTCCTTGGAACATTCTCAAGATTTTCGTTTATTGGACGTTTACGATTAATTGGCACAGACGGATCCTGATTTTGGTCCTTCGGTCTGGCTTCTGCGTTCAACGGACTCTCGACTTGATCCATAGATGTTGAAGCAGTCTCAACTAAGTTAGATTCTTCAGATGCTTGAATAGTACTCATTCTTAGGAAAAAATTAGAAAAACGCATCTTAGACAACATGTTTATTATTTGTCTCGAAGAATCAGTTTGAATTACATAGTTTTATGACAAGATTGCATTGATTTTTGAAGATTAAAATAACTTACATTTTTGTGGTTACTAAACACGTCTTGATACTTCCGCGAGAAAGAGTTAAAGAGGTTGTCGGTGGCTATGAGCAATAGCTTTAAGCTATATGCCATAGCCTGGATTCCTCGATTCCTTAGATCGTTTGTTTCTATTTTGTGAAATAAAATATTTTAACGTGTTACTTCAAAAATTGAAAAAAATTATAGGCAATTTTGTAAATATTGAAAGCAAAGTTACACCAAAGCCTTGGCCGATTCGTATGAAGGAAAATATTTGGAACATCGTCCACCACACAAACTTCATACTGGCTGAAAAATTACTTTTTTTTAAATTTATTTTACCGAGAGAGGGTCGGGCAGGGGGAACTGGGGCAGTGTGAAATCCACACTGGCGGCCGTGGGCCTACTACTAGACTGATAGGTGATTGTGGTTTTCATACAAGTAATTTTAGAGTTGCTCCCTCCTGCAAGGCCGAAGGCACTAATAAGCAGAGGGCTACAAGATGAGAAAAGGAAGAACAGTTATAAACACAGATGAGAAAGATGAGAAAAGGGAGAAGAGTTTTAAAGACAGAGCAAGGTGGCGGTTAACCTTGGATTTAAAAGATTGCAGATCATACTCAGCAGGAAAACAACTATGAGGGAGAGAATTCCAAAGGTGAGCAGTCCGAGGGAAAAAGCTAGATGAAAAAAAGTTCTTATGGCATGTTGGGACCTGAACAGTCAAAGGATGAGAATTCGAAGAGAGACAAGTGTTCCGAGAGAAAGTCTTAGGAGAAGGAGTCAGTTGATGCAAGTCATCCGAACAATGCCCATGAAAGTATTTATAGAAAAAAGACAGGGAAGCAACGTTTCTCCGATGTGAGAGGGGGTGAAGATTAGCTCGAAGATCAGGGCCAACTATGTTAACCATGGACGTATAAAAAGAGAAGGACTTACAACTTTTATAAATCTATTCAAACAAGCTCGCCTCGCTTTATTGAAATTTTGACAAAAGCAGTTTTGAAACTCCCTCAAGTGCTGTTAAAAATACATGTTTCCATTGGCTTCCACACTAGCAGCCTTTTGTTATAAACACGAAAACTGTTGAAAAACACCAAAACTAAAAGTATGATTCCTTAGGAGTTCCTAAAGCTTCAGACTTGAAACTTTCAGAAAAGATAGATAAACTATCTCTCTGTTTTGTGTAGCTTAGGCATTTTTGAGGCGCAAATATTAACTTCATAACATGCAGAGACGCTGTGCCATGATTTTCTTCTATTTTCACTTGTAACATCTTCTAGCAAACTCACAGACATTTTAAAAACGATTAAATATCGTCGTCTGTGGCTTTGAACAATGAATAAAAGTGTTTTGAAAGCTAATGAGTCTTAATTCCTTTGATATTTCAGTTTTCCGCGTTGGATTGGCACGTAAATAATCGTTCGTCTCAACAAAAATCCAGTGAAATGCGAGACGCGCTTTGGTATGAAAGGGATGCCGACACAATGGATTTTAACAATAGAATTGAATAGCTATTGAAATGAGTTGTGAGTCCTTCTCTTTTTATACGTCCATGTGTTAACTAAGCGCTTCTGAATGCGATCGAGAAGATGAAGACAATGAGCAGAGGCTCCAGCCCAAAGGTGGCAGCAATACTCAAGACAAGAGCGAATAGTGGCCTTAAAGATATAAATGATAGATTCAGCCGAAAGAAAGTGACGGACCCGAAAAAGTGAGCCAACCTTCATAGCAGCAGATTTAGCAATGGACTCGATGTAAAAATTCCATGTGAAATTCTTTGTGAAGGTTAAACCTAGAAGAGGAACATGAGATGACTCTGCAAGCTCGCTTCCATTCATAAGAACAGAAGGAATTACAGGGTCCCTGAAGCGATTAATAGAGAGAAGCTTAGTCTTCTAAGCATTGAAGGAAACCAACCATTTCTGACCCCATTCAACTACTGTCCTAAGATCGTCCTCCAACTCAGCAGCCATTTCAACCTTATCAAACAAGTCCTTAGTCCTTTCAAGAGATGAGAGAAGAGTAGTGTCATCAGCGTAAATTTTCAGGCGAGCAATTTTGTAGAACGATTACAGGGATTCCGTCGGGACCTGTAGCCTTAGAAGAGTCAAGAGAACTATCAACATCCGCAACCATCTTGGGAGTTATGTTCAGAGAAGACAAATCCACGTCAGTTCTGGGGTCAATATCGGGCAAAACATGACCAGTGTCATCGAGAGTGGAGTTCCTGCTGAACTGTTTAGCAAAGAGGTCTGCCTAACTAACAGCAGATGTCAACACCTCAGGGCCAATGCAGAGTGGTGGAATCAAAGACTTACCCTTATTAGAAAAGCTCCGATAGATACGCCAGAAATCAGGAGACCCAATAGATTCAGATACAAGCCGATCATGGACCAGATTTCGATAGGTACGTTTAGCCTCCTCAATGACTTTTTTACAGTCGTTGCGAGCTCTGGTGAAAAGACGCCTGTTGTCCTTACTACAACGTTGATAACGATGGAAAAAATGATTACGATGGGCAATTGCAGCAGAAATGGCAGGAGAGAACCAGGGGGTAGAGTGAGGTTTAACCTGATATTTACGAGAAGGAACAAATTCATCAATACCAACCTAAAGCCGAGAAGAGATCTCCACTACACACCTCTCTGCATCACAGGCAAAGATATAATCAACAGACAGGTCTCCAATCAGATCTCGAAAGCTGTCCCAGTCACCACGATGGTATGAATAAAGTTTGCGATGAATAGGTGGATCGTGTGGGCAAGAGGAATTAAAGGTAATGGTTACGTTAACAACAGAATGGTCAGAATTACCTGAAGGAGCAGATGTTGATGTTTCGCAAATGTTCGGGTTAGACGAAAGGAATAGGTCAAGTAAAGAAAGCTCCTGATCAGCTCGATCAGGTACGCGAGTGGGAGAGTTCACAAGCTGAGGAAGAGAGTGAGAGATAGCAAAGTTGAAAGTGTCAATGCCAGATAGGGAGGTAGTGTGTGAGAAAGGTAACCAGTCAGCATGATGGATATTGAAATCACCGAACACAAAGATATTAACAGAAGGGTAAGTTATGAAGAGCTTTATCAATATTTTCCGAGATAGAATTGATGACGCTGCACAACTGAGAAGATGGGGAGCGATACACAAAGAAAAGATAACTAGTTGAATGCAAGAGAGAAAGACGTAGACAGATGAAAGATTCGTCAGGAGATTCGAGATTCAATTGACGACTGACAGGAAGACAGTCACGAACATAGATGCCAAGGCCGTGCATAAAAATAGAGGAATCCTCGCGATTAATAGGAAGACAGTCAGGTACATCGAAGTCAGAAGAGCTGATAGAAGTGTTAAGATTGGTTTCACAAATAGCAAGTATGTCAGATGAGATGGCTAGAAAAGATTCCAATTGAAAGAAGTTCTCGCGAAGCCCACGAATATTAGAGAAGGAAAGTGAGAAAGGCGTTGACGATTTACGAGTGCCCGATTTAGATTTACTAGAATTTTCCATTTTTTACTAGATTTACTAGAATTTGCCATTGCCATCACATCATGCACAATCTCATATATACCTTTTTTCGCTGCATACATTATTATGCTATATTTTCATACACATTGTTGTATTCTACAGTGCCGGGATTTGAACCATTACCAACCATCAACCTTGTATGACAATCCGTATTACCAAGTGAGGAGGCATACACCACCCTTGGGCGAATTGGAGCGCCGTCATTATAATTATGTGTATGTTGTTAGAGAGAGAAAATATGGTTTATACTTTATCGACGAAAAATTTGCCAGACATTAATTTCATCGGATAAAATTTTCGTCACCTAGCAAAAAGTCACTTAGATATTTCATCCACGTATGGGAAAAATATTTCAGCGAGCGTAACCATAACAACCAGCGTAAGCGAGCAAGAGGAGGAGGAGGAGGCATAGTAGTTTCACGAGATACGTAAAAATCATTTTTCGATTTTGTTCATCATCGTCGTCAGAGTCACCGTTTTGTGCCACACGATTACACCTCTTGCTCATTTTAAACTATTCGTTGTATTGGAAAACTTGCCCAACCTTGAGTCTGCATTCTCAATCCAGCATTCATAATAGCGAGAATTACTTCACTTGCCAAAAGTTTATGTAAAACATTTCGATAGCGAGGATGTTCGCTATCGAAATGTTTTACATAAATTTTTGAGCTTGGCAAATTTTGGAACAAATTTCGCGGAACAGACTTTCGCGAATTCAAAATCAGGTTTGTTTTCGAGTGAATAAACTTCTGCGAATGAAAAAAAATCAAATAAAAACATATAATTCGTTAAATCAAATTTAGATTAAGAAGTAAAGGTTTCGCTTTTATTGGCTGTAGCTTTTAGTAGATGAAATACAATTCTGACCTAGTGTTTCTAAAAAACCCACAGACGTTGGAACTTCCCAATCCTAAACAAGTCAAAACTCTGTTGACCTGATGGCGACCTGATGGTCTGTTAGACTTTATTCGTAGTTTCCGCAGTTTCGAGGCTATGTTTTGTCCACAAGAGGAGGGCTTTGTATTTCATATACTCATTCGCATTAAATTTGTGCGAATTTGAAAGTGAAATTGAAAATATGGCGCATCCTCGCAGAAAAAGTTTTCATGTCTTCTTTGCACGACCCAAGTAAAAATATCGACAACACAACACATGTGCCAATAACCATATTTTATATTTGTGTTCAGTCATTGTGATTCCATGTCGCCATGTAATATAAGATCTCATTTTTTCCACGGTTTATTTTAATTTGTTTCAAGAAAAAAAACGAACACGTTTTAGCCTCGATGACGTGATGTGAATATCTTTCAGACAGTGAAGATAATTCGATAATTCGAAAAATTCATTCATTAATTCATCCACCATTCATCTATTATATTTACACTACAGAATAAATTTGGATGAAAATTTAGTGGGTATCTATTTTTCTGATATTTTTTTAGTATTTCATACTTGTTATGACTTCACACTTCACAAGTACACCCAAGTATCTCTCGAGGAATTCCATCTATCGGTGAATAACATGAAACAAATATTTCTGGAACGTTTCACAAAGTAAATAAGATGCCACACACATGCGCAGTTGATACAAATCTTCTGAAACCAGCCTTTTATTTTGCTTGTGGTAGCACAGGCATCGTCACCGTAAGTTTCTAAAAACGTATTGAAATGAAAGAACAGAGGAAATTTGGAAAATTTAACGCAAATAATCGACGTTCAATCAAACTTTCATAAAACACGAAGTAAGCTACCCACCCTATCCTTCCGGGAAAACTGTGCACCAACTTCATCATTGTTTACATCATAAGGAAGATCAACGTCCAGTTTGTAGTTTCCTTGGATGCCATGAAGAAGCAACCTATCCTCACCCACATCAAGAGTCACATCTTTACTGCCACTCTGAAACAAAGATTCAACAACATGCTATTCCACTGATTGCAATTTTCGTGTGTACATCACACCGCAACAACAACACAAAACATTTAATTAGTGAAGCAACATTTGAAGGGTGCAAAAGAGGGGCTGTCATTTAGCAGTGGCAACTCTCATAAAACGAGAATTCGTATTCCATTTCATTTCAGCTACTTCGAGAATACTTTTCTACAAAGAAGATGAAATTAGAAAAAAAGTTACCTGTTGCGGCAACTCAATCTCAAACACTAGATATTGTGGATAACTGTTTTCTGGTTCTTGTACCATGGTAAACACAGGTGTGACGTAAGAAGCTCCAGTAAATTTTTTGGTTGATACTACTTCCGATAAAATCGGTTTTTCCGACTTCTCTATAAAAAGACATTTGAAAAACTTTACATAATCACAATCGAAAGTTTTTATGAATTTATAAAAATAACAACAATACCAAACAATTCCTTTTCCATCTCGTACATTACAGAATCCATCTCCATAATAACAGGCTTGCTTTTACTGCGAACATTTTGCATGCGTAGCGAACCCATTGCTTTGCGGTTTTTTAGGATCTTGTATTCACGATTCAATTTCAACTCGTACTTAGCTTCTAATCCATCGAAAAGTAACATGATGAAGAACTCCTTGAAAAATGACATCTTTTTGCACTTGTCAAAAAATTCTGGATGAATTACTACGTCATAAGCATCCACCTCTATGATAAAAACCAAGAAATACAAGTTCCTCTAAACCTTGATTCACTCTTGTGCACTCATCACTTTCATTCTGAACCAGCATGCTTGATTCACACTCTGGGATGAACGCTCATCAGGTATCCAACAAGTTCAAGTTCGTCGCCTGCTTAGATTCTGTTATGTTTTTATTTTAGAAATTGCGACTTTCTTCCTTTAATATAAACAACGTAGCTATGAACCAAAGCGATAAATAGCAGAGTCAATATGTTGCCGGTATGTGTTTTTGATTTGTCGTATAAAAAATGTCCATCGCTTTAGGTTGCCACTACACGACCAACTTGAAATTATTGAGTTAAAAAGAAAGCGAGGAGGGTATCACACAGACGAAGAGGGCATCACACAGACGAACCAGCACAAACGATGTAATGGAGGAGTTATAGGCGTATATACTTTGCGCATCAGATGACATGAAATGGGAAGCAAAAAAAAAAAAAAAAAAGATTTCGGTTGGCAAAACAATCCACATGGACTTACTATGAGTTGAAAGTCCTAAACTTTCCTTCTTTACAAACGTATAAGCAGAACTGACCATTGCCGTTTACATCTTGTTCTTTGTGTACTTCTCCAATCCCCATGGGAATACGAAACTGGGTTGGATCTTCATCCTGCACTATCTTCCGAACTTCACTTTCGGATAAGTCCTTTGGTTTCAGAACTAAGTCCGACGTGCATACATTAACAAAACCTTTTCATCGTTTATTGTCCATGTTTTCAAACACCAGCCTGGTTGAGGTGAAACTAAATTACTTTCAGGTGTCTCACTATCTGCTTGTGATTTTTCATCAAGTAATAGCTTGTGATATAGTGGGAGTTCTCGTCTATTTCTCCAGTTAGTAGTTGCTCTGTTTGCTGCTTTTTTACAGGATTCATAATTCCTATCACCTAAAAACAAACTTATAATATATAATTGCAATTTCATTTGTTGACATCATTCTAAAAACATGAAAATCTGGGAAACAAACATAAATTTGACAACATAAAGTATATGCAATATTATTTTCAAATAGAAATTTCAACTGAAAAATTAATATTTAACACGGCTACCACTTGGTAAGCCGATGAACAACATAAGCTCTCTGTCCATATGTGGATTGAGGATTGCTCTCCAGTCTATCATTCACTTTCTTTTGAAATTTTATTTTTATTTTTTGTCTTTTTCTTTTCCTGGCTCTTTCTCGATGGATGAGAACCTTTCGAATTTTAGCACGATCTCTTTTCAGCCGCTTCTTATACTTGTGTTTATTCATCTTTTTTCGACGTATTCGCAACATCCCTCCTTTACACATTTTGCCTAAAGAATCACTGCCTGGTCCTATAACTTCTAATTGTTTTATCATAGAATCGGGAGTGACAATACTTGCAAAATCAACACTTGGCAAATTTATATCCAAAAGTGGAATCTTGTCATAGATCTGCAGGTAACTCCCATAACCAGCTGGCAAATCAAACTGTTTGACAGTCTGGTGATTAGCATCAAATGTCTTTGTTTGCTTCATATTAGTGTTTCCAAACAATCCAGCGTGTAAACAAATAGATATAGATGGTTCATTACGATAGAAGTTATTGTGAAGCTTCCTATGAAGATGTTTGAGCAAGTGGGTACTTCTGAATAATACTAGCTTCACACCCTGAGACAACATAGATGACATTACCATTCAAGATTTCTTGCACCTAAAAATCAATAACATTACAAATGGATGAATTAGGGAACACTTCACAATATGAAAAGAGTTATAAGTTGTCAAACAAGTAACAAAATTTTGTAAACAATTGTTATGAATACCAAAAAATAACATCTATTCAGATTGATTATCAGTCTGAGATATGTTTACGTGAAGAACAGATTTAGGTTCTTATACTATGCTTATTTAAAGAACAACTCATTCCTATTAAATAGTCTAATATCAGAGTGAACATGTTATTTCACTAACATAATCATATTTCGTTTAACATCCAACCTTTATATTAAGCAAGGAACTCATTTCTGAAGAATTCAACAAATTATGATTTGAATATACTTAAATAATTTTTAAGTCTGAGCTGGAATACCCTTATAAGTATGAAGCTGATTTAAAAAACCTTCTTGCAATAAGTATACAGAGAAATATTCATTACGTGACTGGCTTGTTTTGTGTTTCATACTTGTAGGTAATTTTCAAGCTCATCCTTATAAATCAAAATGTATATAAAACATATAATCAACATTTTGCATACAATTCAGCTTGTTTGACTAAAAATCATTCAAGGGATAAGAGATTTCAATAAACCCTCCATAAATATTTCATTATATCAAAACAAAAGAAACAGTTATTTTCTGAAAGAAAAAAAAACTTTATTTACAGAATATTCCCTCACAAGTGAAAGTTAAAATCCATATTGGAATTTAATTTCATACATATGCTGACCTTCCAACAAAAACTATTCAGCTACACCAATATACAATTTGATAACATTTGGGGTCACAACACTAATGTTGCTGATAGCCAGTCACAGATTAAAGAAAAAGTTATTATGTATTATAAATAGCTATAAAATTATTGTATAAATACTCTGTCATCTATATTTGACCACCACACGAAATGTATAATCCCTTTCAATAATTTTATTTTCAAATAAAACACAATTATTGATAATTATAGATTGAAGTGTTTCTGATCGTAACTTTCCCAGAAATCTTGGTGACACTGAATTCAAATTTGTTAATCTCAATGTATGTAGATCCTGCATGATGTCATTCACTATTTCAACAACTTGATAATCAGTAATGATTTCACTGTCACACATATACGCAGATCCTTCGCTTTCAAGGGTAAGTTCTTTAACATTATCGTTAAACGAACTCAAAACTTTGAGATATGCAATTGAGTTGATACAATCTCTCAGTGTGACAGTTTTCACATTTTTGCAAATAGGAGGAAACATAGAAAGAAATCGTATACTATGCAGTTTCAAGTTTTCTAAAGTTTGTGTAATTCATAAAATTTCCATTCTTTTGGGACTGAATCAGAATCAACACCCAATGATTTCAATGAACAATTATATGTTCCCATTGTATGTCTTCAGCATAAAAACATTCCAAGGAGGTTAATTTGTTAGGGTACTTTTATAAAAAATTCTCCAATCATGTAAACATGGTGGAACTTCCAGTTCTTAATTGTTGTATTGCGAACTGTAAGATAACCACTCTCTACTGATTGGTCATTTGTAAATAATACACGATGGAACACCAAAGTTTGAATTTTCTGGCTATTGTTATTCAAACGGTGTATCAGTCTTGCAGGGAATCTTGGGTAATCAAAATAGTCATCAGAACCTTCAACAATCAGTTCTTCTAGATTCACAAAATTATCTAAATAATCACATTGCTTTAAAATGATATCATCCTTTTCTCTATCTTTATTTTGAAAGGAATTTATCCATGTCAGCTTTTTAACGTGTGGACAGTGTCTCACTATTTCTTCCGTATAGATCATGTCTAGAGATAAATTAGTGACGTAACAAATATTAACTGCCAT